>CAKNYM010048446.1:52248-98747 GCA_932195095.1 Andricus curvator
AGCAGATTTTCAATTAATTAAAAAAACAAAAAAACAAGGCCGTTTTTTAAAAAACGAAGACTTTAGTTTTATGCATTATGCCATTGAGATTATGTGGTTAAAATATTACATCAAACAATTCATCCGTGTAGAAGGAAAATGGGATCAACGAATACATGGGCTAAAAATCAAGCCTGAGGAAGCGCCTTAAAGCCATACCCGCATGCCAAAAATATGCCAAGGCACTTGCGAGTTGGATGCAGAAAGCTGTCATCCTTGGGTCGCTTCGTGTCCTCAAGACACACGAGGGTTTCGCCGGCCTGTCGTTTTGATTTTGTCGTTGCCTATGACCACCAATCTCACAGTTGTGAGACGTGGCCATAAGTGTGATTTACCGCGGTGCTACTGGGGGCTATTGACATTTTTTGGATGGCAGTTGCTCTTAGTGGGACCCTGCGGTGGTTATTTAACTTTTTTTTTAAATTATATATATATATTATCAATACCAGTAGAATACTTCAATCGTTTTCTTAAATTTATGAAAATTTTGACAATTGATGAACCGTTATTGGTGCCAAACTTCAGACAATCTCGATACATCAATTTTCAAATCCAGCTTGGTAGTGCATCAATTAACATTGCTCACGCCACAGTAAGGACAAATATATACTACGTCATATTTAAAGTAAAGACAGTTTTACAATGTGTGTGATAAGAAAATCGATTTACCTAGGACGTCATGGTCCTGAAAGAAAGGTGATTGAATGCCATCCTGATTCGCGTTCAATTTGGAATAAATTTGGCATAAAGAAATCTATTTAAAAATTGTGTAGCATATAAAGTGTTACATCTGAGCTCTCGTAAAATTCCAGCGGAACGTTCCAGGAACGTGTAAAATGTCCACTACTTGGGAACGTTCCAGGAACGTGCCACTGGGATCTGAGGAGAACCTACCGTTATTGTTATTTTTAACAACAATTATCTCGTAAACCATAAGAGATAGGTAAAAGTGGATGTGATTTTTTAGTTTTGAGTACCGTATGTACTACACTACGATATGATATCCATATCATACACTGACATCGATTTTGACATATCATTTACGGTTTACGCGATATTTATTGATAATAATAATAATAACAGTCATTTATGTTTGGTACGTTCCAGCGGAACGTTGCCAAGCGTCGGACATTGTAGACGTTCCGGGAACGTTCCAGAAATGTTCCGTGCTATTAGGGAATCGATAATATAGAATTGTGTCAAAAATGTCAGCTTTAAACTAGATTTTCAAGGTTAAACGTATGCTTTATACCTTCTCTCTAGCGCCGTAGACCGTTATTTTCTTCAAGAATGGCTCATAGATTAAGCTTTAAGCTTTCATTTGAGTTCCCTACCGGTACAAAATGACTAGAAAATTTCTAAAGAATCTCAGGTTCAGTCACTTTTCTGACATTTCTATCTATAGCTACTTATAAAGTAGTTTTTGAAAAACCAGGTGTGATTTTATGATGCCTAAAACCCATATTTCACCGAAATACTCGCCGGCAAAGGGGTCCTTTGTTCGTAACCAGGCAAATATTACACATTTTCAAAAAAAATATATATATTTTACAACTAGCGATTTGAAAATAGGATATTTGGAATCTATAAGTTTTTGTGATTCCAGACATATGTAATTTATTTGAAAATTTTTGAAATTTCAATAAGTTTAATATATGTATGGAACAATTTCTTTTCGAAATTATTGCTTGTAAAGTTTTAAGCTTTTTTAGACGAATCACATATGCCTGGAATCACAAAAATGTGTAGATTCCAAATATGCTATTTTCAAATCGCTAATCGCAAAATAATTTTTTTTCTAATTTCGTGATTCAGACTTGCTTACGGACGAAGGGCCCGTGCTGAAGATGGTCGGTCACCTTGGGTCACTTGAAAGTTATAAAATCAGAATCTACGGATCTATACGATTACCAATAGATATATAAAATTTGCCTTGATAAGTTAAAAATACATCACGTTTTGTAAGTATCTCGTAAACTATACGAGTTGCGTAAAAACAGGTAGAATTTTTAGATTCACCGTCAAGACAATACTGTACACACATAAATATATAAATAAATAAGTTGTCACAAATAAATATATGCATGTAAATAAATATACAAAAACTTAACTGCCTTTCGCGTTTCGGAATCCTTATGGGGATTTATTAGAGTTAGAAAACGGGGTTCCATTTTTCAGCCGCACGGTTGAATATTTTTGTCTGATATTTTGCGTACGTCACCTAAATATTATTCTGTTTTGCTGACTAGAGTTGGTTTTTCGAATAAAATGTTTATATTTTATTTTATAAACAAGAAGAAAAGAATAATGGCAGTGACGCTCAGTGTTAACTGTGTGTGCATTTTCGCGGCATGCCCATCGACCCTTGTCAAAGTCACGAGGCAGACACCCCGGAGCGCGTCGAATTACTCGTAACGAATTACCCTTTCATTGTTATGAAATGTTCGTGCGCCGCGTGGTACTCGCTTCCGTCTTGTGCTGCCAACTTCACAACCGTCATAGATGTCCGCTTTTTTGCACGAGTGTCACATACTACTTTTTATAAGAAATGCAGAATAAGTCCCCTCGGCGGCAGGGGGGGGGGGGGGGGGGGGGGGGGGGGGTCCGGGCGAAGCTTCGGTGGGTTGCAAGGGCAACTTTCGATGTTTCGCATATCTAGAAGCAAAAAAGGAAATAATTTTAAATACCTCTCAAGATCTGACATATGGAAAAAAAATTTTAACCTGTTTCCGATCCAAAAAATATTTCCGAAATGTATTACAAATAAATTGAAGAATAATAATGGTAAACATAATAATTAAAAATATTTATTTATGAAGAGAACAAGCTTTTTGTAAATTGCAAAGAGTTATTTGCTAAAAGTATTACGATTCGAACTTATTTTTATATTTTCATATCAAAACAAATAACTGAGCACGACTAGAAAATGGTTGACCGTAATGCTCACTCGTTGTCAAAGGTAACCAAAGTATACAAAAAGTGACTAGCGTGTTGAAAAGTTATGCGAAAAAGGTAACTAATATTTCGAAAGGAAACTATGGTTGATTGACACATGCGCAGTACTTTTTTTCATACCGTACTAAAAAGTCACTTTTGGCCTATTTTTCAGTACGAAAAGAGGGACTTTTTGTGCATGTGTTATAAAAATTTATTTTCTCTTATATGTGATGCCGTGCAAAAGTTTCCAGGCATCTATTTTCCAATAGGTTGAACAAGTACCCTAGTTTTAATAATAATAAACTGTACATTTTCTTTCAATTATTGCATGAAAGGTAATAAAAGTACCCGTTTCATGAAAATAAATGAAAGGCAGTATGTGTTAATTTTATTAGAAGTTGTTTAAAATAACATCAAATTTTAATGTTTCCGAAAAATATCAATAAGTTGAATAACTCTAGGGCTCCTTTGAGTGGGTGAAGAGGAGCAAAACTGCGATCTCTGACACGCGACACAACGCGTGTGTCAGAGGGTTGCATTACACTTTCGAGCCATGGTTTCACTCGACTCAAACGCGACTCCCCATATCGCGGTATAAGATGTTTACACATCAAAAGGTGCGGTTTTTCCGAACTCTTAAACTTTTTCTCCACTTTTCACTCATTGAGGTAATACTCAATACCTGTTAACAAAAACGCTTATTTAAACAATTGATTATTGTTTAAAACTATCTTCTCTCAGATAAGTGCTAGAAAGTTGCGGTTTTTTCTGAAATGTTTAACTTTGCGTTGCCTTTTTAATTATGAACAAATAATAAATAAACATAATAGAGAATCATCATTTACACAATATCTTTATTTTTTGTGAACATAATTTTCTGAAATGAAAGAATATTTGTGAAATTGATATCTGATTCTAATTTCCTTTTTGCTAGAGACGAAAATCAGAAACAATATTTACCACAGGTTGTAACAGAGTACCGGAAGCAATTTCCTGACTGCAGTAAGTCTACCTCATTTCGTGAGATGTTATAATCAATTAATTATTCGTTTAAAGTATTTTCAATCTTTATATATGTATATTATCATTGACGACATGCATTTACTCCAGAGAAGGTGGGGTGTGGGGGCTAATATTAAAAGATTTGCATTTCCAAATTTTTCTTTACGCTTTGCAATAAACTTCTTGTTGTAATTCATAACAAAACTTTTACATGTTATGTAAAGACCTAGTCCTCCAACCTAGTTCTAAATATTCCATTCTTTGTAAGATAGCTTTTTTGTTCATATCAACTTTTTTTAAACATTGGAAAAAGAGAAAAAATAATTCACTTAAAAAAATACAATACTGTTTAAAAAATGATTTTTGTTGAGGTTCACTTAGTATTTGTTCCTAACTAAAAAGTCAAAGCAAAACTAAATATTTTAGAAAAAAGGCAACTTTCTAGCATTAATCTAAGAGAAGATAGTTATGAACAGTAATAAATTGTTTAAACAACTATGTTTGTGACCTTGAATAATGTATTACTTTGCTAAGTAAAACGTGGGTAAAAAGTTGAAAATTTCAAAAGAAACCGCAACTATCTAGCATTATCAAAGCAGAAGATACATACAAGCAATGGTAATTTGTTTAAATAATTATTTTTACTAAATTGAATTAACTCAGAAATCACTTCAAGTGAAAAGAAAACAATGGTTGAAAATTTCAGAAAAACCGCAACTTTCTGGCATCATTCAAATTGAATATTATTAAAAATAATAATAAATTGTGCAAACAATTAATTTTGTTAATTATTTTATAGCATTATTCTAAGAGAATATTATTAACAATAATAATAAATTGTTTGAACAATTATGTTTGTTAACATTAATTAAGTATTAACTCACTCTTATTGAAAATTGGACAAAAAGTGGAACATTTTTGAACAAGTCGCGACTTACTAACTCTATTCTCAGAGAAAATTGCTAAAAACAATAATAAATTGTTTATACAATTTATGTCAACACCTAATTATCAGTATAAAGTAGTACTTTATGTATTAGAAAAAAATTGCACATAGAAAGTCCCAAAGACCCCATAAAACATGCTTATGGGGGTGGTATTTAAAAAGTAATATTTTATTTGTATTCTATGGCTAATTGTGAAGATAAATGTTGAGTTTCAACTCGACTTAGGTAATATTGACGATACTGAATAAAATTTACAAAAACGTCTTATTTTCTTATGGTAAATATGTATTGAACTTCATATGTCTTGCGCCAACGGCGATACCACGCTGAAAACACCAGTTCTCGTAAGATCACTGAAGTTAAGCATTGTTGGGCGCGGTTAGTACTTGGATGGGTAACCGTTCAGGAATACCTGCGTGCTGTTGGCCCGTCGTGAGTGTGGTGGGCCCACATTGGTAGTAAATATCCACCTAGAAACACTACCCGAATCGGGTAGTGAGGCAATGAACTTTCGAGTTCGAACTGCTAATCTATGTATGTATGTATGTATGTATGTATGTATGTATGTATGTATGTATGTATGTCTTGCTCCACCACTAAGCATCATTTTTTTCGAAACCAAAAAAAAACACATATTTTTGTGTGGATTCTAACAAATTCTCGGGCGATATGCATGAAAATTCGTAAAAAAAAATGTTTGGACCCCCCTAATGCTGTCCCTATTATAACTGAAAAACCTGTAGCTTCAGCACAATTTTCTTCTGTGTGAGAGTATACCTCCAAACCGATATGTTACTGTTTGAAATTTCAGAGTTCTTTGTAAGTACTACGTATCACTTATTGAAGTGTTAACATGCATTAGTAACAATATAGTATATAGTGTGTCTCAGGCCTGTCTGTAATTGTAAATTGTAGGAAATTTGTATTAATTGGTATTACCAGAATTCGGTGTTTCGTTTCCATTTAAATATTTTCCCAAAACCTGGCTTCGAATTTGGAAACTCGCGAAGTGATATATTCCGAATACAAAGGTGTGAGAATCTGCGATTAAAGGATGCGGTTTCCTGGTTCGAAAACAAAAATTGTAATAATTTTTTTCCGTTAATATATGGATAGAATATTTACCACTCATATTTTAAACCCCATTTTCCTTTGAATTACATGTATACATTTTAAGCTTATTTCAATGTTCATTATTTGAAATTCAAGTGCACAAAATGAAAATGATAATTTTTATCGACCGAAGTCGGTTAGTAATTGCTTTAGTAAGCTTTTCTTACAATGTTAACTAGCAAACAGCTAATTTATTTAGTAAGGCTTATTGTTCGAATTTAATAAGACTTCTTAATCAGTAGTTTTAAATTGATTACTTATAATTCAGGTTGAGGAAGTAGGTGTCAAGTTTTCGGCACAGCTACACTTTTGTATGCACTTCAGCGTTTCCATTATTATTACAATTATTAACCGATTTTCAGGAATCTTTCTTTCACTTTCTTCTAATTATATGAATAAACTAATTCTGGTAATTAAAATTGAATCAAATCCTTTCAAATTTTAGTTTTCGTAACCGGCCTGAATCTCGTATCAATAAAAGGGTCGTTCTGTCCGCATTATTCGATACGCTACAGTGCATGTGGCTATACTATCGTGTGCACTTCAACATTTCTATTATTACTGCAAATATTGTCTGATTTTCATGATTCTTTTTTTTTCACTTTCTTTAAATTATATGAATAAACCAATTCTGCTGATTAAAATTGAATCAAGTCATGTTTTCATAATTTCAGTTGTTGTAACCGACCTGCATCTCATAACAATGAAAGGGTCATTCGGTACTGGTAATTCGACGCTCTCCGGGGTGTCTGCTTCATGAGTTTGACAAGGGTCGATAGGCATGACGCGAAAATGCACACACAGTTAACACTGTGCGTCATTGCTATTGTTCTTTTCTTTTTTGTTTATAAAATAAAAAATAAACATTTTTTCGAAAAACCGGCTCTAGACAGCAAAACAGAATAATATTTAGGTGATGTAGGCAAATTTTCAGAAAAAAAATATAATAAATCTCCTTAAGGTTGGACCGCCATAAATTAAAACATAAAAAAGAACCCAAATCTTTCAGGCAATCTCTAGAGACGAAGTCATTCAAATAGAGACTGATAATTCACTGAAATTTGTGTGACCTGACCTGACATTTTCGCCTGAGACGTTCATGAGATTTTCTTTCGGTAGGGTTATTTCGTAAAATATTTCGTCTTGTCACTAGTGTTTAACAACTTTTCAAAGAAGAGACAAAAACGATGGATTATTTTCGTTTTGAGATTCCTAATATACGTGAAAAATCCTATAAAAATAATATGACTTTCCTTTTTTCACGAAATTAGTGTGTGAGCCGCCATCTTTCAACATGGCGGCTTGTTTCACGTTTTTCGGATGTTCCGTAAAAACGGCTGTTTCTAGCGCAAAATTAATCCTATAATAAAATATGTGGAGTCCTCTTCTGGATAAAAAAGGTTATATTAAATATTATCATAAAGTCAGCAGTTTGCCTCCAAAATTGAATGGAGTGAATATTTTTAGAACGTTCTTCTTTTTGAATTGCCTCACCCTACTAAAAAAAAGTCAGGAATTATCAGAAAAAAGTCAGAACTTCTGACCATTTTTGATCACTTTTGTTACGTTTCTCGACAGAAATTGTCAGGAAAAGTCAGAATTGATGAGAAAATGTTCAGAAATTGTGAAAGCTTGAGTTCGACGGATAATCCTCTTATTAGGGATCCAAGAATAGAATGCCATAAAATCTAATCCCTTTTATATTTCCCAGGTTATTCATATTTATTTTTGCACATTTTCTTTTTACGTATATTTAATTATTAATATTTATATACTAAATGACTGAGGATGAATTTGAAAAATTTGTTCGTTTTGAGACATCTATTTCTCTTTACAAAATACATTTTATTTATCTTGATTTTAAATTTTTTAGGAAAATTTCCAGTTATCTGAAATCGTCGAAGCCCGTAGTTTCTGAATTTCTAACTTTTGAATATGTATATGCACCATTGAAAAAGAATTCTTTTTAATTTTTAATCCTTTTCGGTTGACCTACTTGCGTTCCTAGCCGATGAGCTACCTGATAGGTTGTAAGTTAATATATGTTCAGATACAGCCAAGACTCATCAGGAATGGTCAAGATGTTCAGAAATCGTCAGAACTTCTGACCATTGGTGACGATTCCTGACTTTTTTTAGTAGGGCAGTAAAACGAGTACAGTGTATTGTTTCGAGCATGGCTGAAGGAAATTTATCGAGTAATACCAACAATTTTGCTGTAACTATATTATTTATTTAATACTGCAAATTATTTTGACTTTCTTCAACTCTTAATTTGAATAAATTGCTTTCATTTCTCAAAGAAGAGGCTTTCTTATGTACTTTCTTCATGTCTTAACACATCTGTAAATTTTTAAAACTCGCAAACAATTTTTTCTTATAAAACCGAATTTTTTCTGAGCCAATGTTAAAATTGTCGGAAAACCCTAGTTGAGCCTGGGGGGAGGAGGAGTAATAACGGTGTTTTTATTAGAGGCTCCAATTTTTGCTTGAAACGCTAGAAAACGTAGTGTACCCCTTAAAAATTATCTTAACACCTTCCATATGCTTTGCGCCCTTCAAGCTGTATCTCCCAGGACCTAAAAGACGATAGCGTGACCAAAGGTCAAGTGGGCAGAGGAGACTATCGGCGTCCTCTTTCCTCTTTTACCAAAGGTAAATACGTGAGTGCAAGCGAGAGAATAACCAGCACAATCGTCCCTGGTCGAATTACGTACAGCCGAGCACAGTACTTTCTATTTTTCTACGAAAATGACCAGGAAATTTCTAAAATTAATAATTGAAAAATATCAATTTACGTTAAAAGAAAATTGTACAAATATCATACAAATATTTTCACTCATAAAAATATAATAAATTATAAATATGGAAGGCTGTTTTCTTCTCTCGACAATATTTTACGTCTATTAAACGCGGCTTTTATATCAGAAAAAAATCATATTGCTAATAATTTTTGCACGAAGCATTCCAAAGGTGCTCTAACGGTCCTGTCAATAATCAGTAATGTCTAGATTGAAATTAAGCTGACAATCATTTTCGTAGAAAAATAGAAAGTACTGTGCTCCGCTGTACGTAAGCCGACCAGGGACATTTGTGCCCGTTACGCTCTTGCTTGCACTCACGTATTCTGCAGCTTGAAGAGCGCGAAGCATATGGCAGAAGTTAAGATAATTTACAAGGGGTACATTAGGCCCATCAGGGTACATTAAGTTTTCTACCGTTTCAAGCAAAAAGTGGGGCCTTTAATCAAAACATCATTATTACTTTTCCCCCAGGCTCAACTCGGATTGCCCGACAATTTTGACATGTTTCCAGAAAAAGGCCGTTTTTAATAAGAAAAAATTGTTTAAGAATTCTGAAATTTTTCAGATGCGTTGTTAAGACATGAAGAAATTATATGAGGAACTTCCTACTTCATGAAATGAAATCAGCTTCTTCAAATTGAGCGTTGAAAATGACAACAATAATTTGCAGTTATAGTTAAATAATATAGTTGCAGAAAAATTGTTAGCATTGCTCGATAGATTACCTTCAGCCATGCTGAAACAATAAACTGCACTTGTTTTCACTGAGGCAATTACTCACAAAAGCAAAAAAAAAACTTTCCCCCCAAATCCGTATTTTCACAAATATCTCCTGTTTGGTGCATCCTAGAAGAAAACTGTCTAAAAAGAAATTATATTGAACGCAATTGTCTACCATTTTTGTTCAAAACATTTTTTTTGTAAAATAAAAGTTGCAGAGTTAAGTGCAATGTTAAGTGTAGTGTATATATAAAGACTGCATAAATGCCCTATTATCACCTGAAATTGAAGTTATTATCGATTAACTATTAATTGTTAGCATTATTATTAATATAATTATAATATTGAACTATTATTATTGTTGTTTTTATAATAATAATAGTAATAATAATTGTTATTGATAATTGTACTCGTTTCTACACCACCTAGTAGGTAAAGTAAAGGGCGCATTGATTTTTTTGGGGTTTCCCCATTATGCCTAATCCACATGGTTGGATGGATGGATTGATGAATGAATTGATAGATGCATGGATTGAGGAATGAATTGATGGATGGATGGACGGATGAATGTATCAGTGGATGGATGGATTTTTATATTATCTTTTGATGTATTGATTTAGATGTTTGTGATCTGGTAACTATGCTTTGTTTTGAAATTCTTGATTAACCCGTTTTTGCTTCTATTGTGCAATCGTCTTTGGTGGTTCTTCTTCTTTGCCTGAATCCTCTGCTTCTTCAGTTGCGTTCCTGCAACCATGTGATGAGCAACATTCTTTTTTGCATGTGCATGAGAGGAATTTGATACGAGCCTCAGGAGCAGGATCTTGTGTCGTTGTGACTCGATCGGTGACAAAAAGAAAATTCAATCTTACTTCTCTTCCACCTATTGCCGCAGCGGCACGACAGCATTCATTCCGAACTTACCATCAGATTCAAACTTAGTGTGGTGTTCAGAAGAATCCGAAAGAATGGGAATGGAAGATAAGCACGAGTAAGTTTTTCACTAGAAAAAGAACTGACGAAGCTTTCAAAGAATATCTAACTGAATCTACACATTTAGCAACAGCTTTAAAGGTAGATATCAGTTTTAAAAACCTGATGGGTACGCGACAAAGAGTAGATGATCCCGAGAAAAGTTGTCAAGTTGATTTTTACTTCACAATATCGCTCAGATATAGTAGGCGTGGATTTGTATGATGAATTTATTGAATTAAGAACTTACCTCAAGCCAAACATGAGTGCAAATTACATTTTGACGTTCATACTAAAAGAAAACTTGCATTTCGTGTTTCCAAACACGTTCATACCATACCGAATTTTAAACACTTTGCCTGTATCTGTCGCAAGCGCGGAGCGATCCTTTTCAAAATTGAAAATAATAGAAAACTACTTGCGAACAGCAATGGCAGAAAAGGGACTGCCAAACTTGACTATGATATCGATTGAACGAGTGATTACGAATTTATTGGATGTATCTGAACTGGTTGAAGAATTTGCCCACATTAAAGCAAGCCGAGCAAATTTCTTTGGAATCCTTATTATATGTAAATAAAGTGTATGATAATAATAATGCAAATAATATTAATAATGTAAATAATATTTAAAAAAAATAGAAAAAAAATTAGAAATAAAAAATAAGATCTTTTTCAACAGCAAAAGAGTCTGTTCAATAAAACGTCATTTGCCGTTAAAATCCACCTAGTCGAGAAGAGATTCAAGTCTTCTGGCAGCAAGTATATGGAGATACCTATCAGCTAGATGTAGACGGTTTAGATATATCACTCTTTCGTAACTTTTGCAAAAGGCAAAGGTTGCAAGGTCCAGCGGAAGAGTGTCCACTAATTACTGCTGAATAAGTGAAGAAAATTTTCGCTAGAACTAAGAACTTTTCAGCACCTGAGCCAGATAAAATCAACAAATTTTGGTCGAAGAAGTTCACTCCTACGCACCAATATCTAGCTCATATATTTACTACTTTCTTAAATGGAGAAAAACCCATCCCGCAGTGGTTAGTGAAAGGACGCACGGTACTGATCCCTAAGACCGGAGATTTGTCAAGTCCAAAGAACTACAGGCCCATAGATTGTTTAAACACCAGCTACAAGATATTCACTGGCATCCTCAAAGAGGGGATATCAACATCTATCGAGTCGGTATGGAGTGCAATAGTTGAAAAGTCGTGGATGGAAGAGAGGGCTGGCAGGTTGCAGGGAGAACCTGTTAATGGACAGGTGTATTACCCAGGACTTGATCAGGTATCGACGCAATCTATCCATAGCTTGGATTGACTACCGTAAGGCATTTGATAACATGAACCATGAGCTACTTATAAAGCTCCATGAGTGCCTTGAGTGGATGGCGGTGCATCCAAAAATAGTGTGATGCATAAAAGAGCTTATGCTCTTGTGGTGGACAAGATTTGTCATAACATCTGATAAAAGACAAGCGACTACTAGCTTTATATCACATATAAGAGGGGTGTCTTCCAAGGAGACTCTCTAAGTCCGATACTTTTCTGCATCTCTTTCTTGCCTCTATCTAATGTGCTCCGAGGCAAAAGCTCTGGATACCTATGTGGCCCGCCGAACAGAAGAGAATATAAGGTGACCCACCTTTTATACATGGACGAACTTAAATTCTTTGCTTCTTCAGAGGAGGATCTTAACATGATTGTGGTGGCGGTAAATAGGTACTCTAAAGCGATTGACATGAGCTTTGGACTGGACAAATGTGCCTGCGTCCACCTACACCAAGGAAGACTCGAAACTACATCATCGCGTGACGATCAGGATGTTCAACTCCTTGGCGGAAATACCATTCAACATCTTGGTAATGGAGAAACATATACATATCTTGGAATACCGCAATCGAAAACTCAAAATGTGCGTGTGTTTAAAACGGACCTTGAAAAAAGGTATCGCCAAATCCTCAGAAAAATTTGGACTTACAAATTATCTGGGAAGAATAAGATCCAGGCGACCAATATGCTGGCCGTTCCTATACTGCTCTACACGTTTGTGCAGTAAAATGGAACGTCGATGAGTTGAAGCACCTTGACCGAAGTACACGCAAGATGATGACAATCCATCGAAGTCATCATCCTAGATCTTCCGTACCTCGAATATACCTTCTTCGAGATAAGGGAGGTAGAGGCTTGCTAAGCTTGAAGGATCTTCATCGAAGAACGGTTCTGGCTACAGCCTGCTCAGTTTTAAATAGCACAGATTCTCTTATGAGACTCGTACATCAACATGAAGTCGTCAATGCTGCGGCGTTTCTATACCGTGCCGCAGATAGAGCCGCAGAGGAGCTTGGTCTCCCATTTGATTCCAGCGACACCACACATGACCTACCATCACTAACACCTCTGGTGCTCAAAAGTCGTATACAGGAAGCAGAACATTCGCTTCTACTAACAGAACATGCTGACAAGCCCCTTCATAGTAAATTCTACGGTATCATACGTAGAGAAGAGCTATCGATGGGTCTGTCCAACATGTTTCTGAAGTTTGCTGGATTGAGATCGGAGACTGAGGGATTTTTTTTTGCCTTTCAAGACGGCGTTATAGATACCTTAGTTTACCGCGAGCGCATAATGAATGAGCCTGTAGGTGATACCAACTAGCAAGCGTGCAGGCAACAGCCAGAAATACTTGTTCTCAGTGTATGCTCAAAGTATGCATGCTATGGGTACATAGAGAGACACAATGCGGCTCTAAAAGTGTTATATATTGTGTTATATAGTGTGCTGAAATATCAAGCACTTCTTTTCGAGCTGAGCAGGCTGTACCAATGCTACAAAGGCCATCTTGTAGTCTTAATAATCGGCTGTCTTGAAGGTATGAGAGCTTTATTGCTTGGCCAAAACAACAAAATCCCGGCTAGCCAGCGTCAGGCTCAGTCCATCGCAAGCCGGATGCAAAAGGCTGTTCTTCTGGGATCACTTCATCTGGTCCGCCAACACTGTTCCTCATAACATTCTACAAAGAATGTTAGCTCTAAAAAAGTATTCAGACGTGAATCTTTCATCTCCAACTGTGCCGTCTGCCGCGTAAGGTCATCCACGGTTAGAGACCGGACTCCAAGGAACAGTGTTGTACGAAGTCTCTTGCGTAAATTTCCCGCTCTTGCTTACCTCCTGGGATAGAAGGAGCAGGAGTGGATGACGTACGCTTTCCAGTTGCGTCAGGATTGGTTGCTTTAAGGAACGATGGTCGTAGCTCTCGGAGCCTACAACTTTTCACATAATGTTTAAATAAAAATAGAGCATACGTATATGTAGAAAATGTCTTTTTTTTCTTTTTTTTTTTTTGAAAGAAAAGGGAGAGGGGGGGACGGAAATTTTTTTTTGCACACGGGCGGCCAAATGTATGGCGCCGGTCCTGGCTCTCCCCTTAGTACCTTTTCCGTAATTTTCACTTTTATACTGCCTCTGAGTAGCTGCTTACCTAGGGGCGCCACCAGAGGGTGAAGTCAAATCCAAAAAACGTGAAACAAGCCGTCATGTTGAAGGATGATTTGTTAAAGCTCCTTCGGCTTTAACGAACACATTCTCATCACGTATCGTTTTACTAAACAATAGAATTTTCATTTTTATTTACAATTTTCACGATTAAAATTAAAACATTTTTTACGTATCTCGTATAGTTTTGCTGGAGAATTAAATTTTTTATTTTTAATAACATTTTTCACGATTAAAACAAAAAATATGCGTCTTATAAAAAAAAATGGTCTGAAGTAAAATTGTAGATCTTTTTGAGATGAACTATTTTACATCTCAACATTTTTTTCGTATCTCATATATTTTTGCTGCAAACTGGAATTTTCTATTTTTTATAAAGCATTTTAGATGGTTAAAACCGGATCCGTTGGTCAAACATGTTTGGCTAACAAATGCGTCCTTTATTTTTGGGCCTTAAAAAAGTTTACCAAAGGGCCATCCAGTCGGCTAATTCCTTCAAAAGTTATTGTGTATATAGACAAAGACAACAACGAAAACGACAGACAGACTACAAAGAAATAGTATATGACGACCCAAGGCCAGAAAGTTGAATTTCCGGGCGCCGAGGCCTCATATCACGCACGCCAGGGCATCCAATATTTCTGGCCGTGTGTCGTATACTATTTTTCTTCATCCCCAGCCGAAAGTACGTTTAATAATTAATGTAAATTAATTAAATGCGTTTTTAGATGCTATCTCGGATGCTTTTTCTTTTGTGGCCTGCATCAGCACGCGCGCCACCTCGCGTAGCGCCGCTGCTGCTATCGGTCAGCTGAGTGGATGCATGGGATTCGGTCGCCCGCCCGACTTTTGCAAAGCCGAGGTTTTGATGGTCGGGGCGGGTATCAAAAAAACATATTTTTTATTTTTTCGCAATACTTCTTCCTCGTCCGCAGAACCTTCAGACGAGGAGTCGACCATTTTGGAGAGTTTGTGCCGTCTTTTTATGCACAAAAATCGCAATAGGGTTAAACAATCAGTTTTGAGGTTGAACACACCGACGTTCTCTTTTTTCCATACACCTGCCAAGATTAGTATTTTTCAGAGGCTAAGTACACAATAACACAATACTGAGCGTTGCTACGTCAGGTTGCTACGTCAGCGAGCCACCAAAATCTCGCAGCCAATCAGAGATCGCGTTAACTCTAGCAGGCCGCAAAAGCCACTGTTCCCGGACAGAAATGCGACCGGGAAGACGTACTTTCGGCTAGGGGACGATGAAAAATCCATTTTTTCATAATCAGTGAGTCCGAAAATATCGAGATTTGATGACATCCGCGAAAGACAATATTCACGTCAAACCAATATCTTCTCATTCAGATGAGAATGTAAAAAGTGATGAGACAAAATGTCTCAAAAATCTCGCAATCATTGTTATTGAAAACCTAATTTGGTTTTTGAGTGACTTGAAATTGCTCCATTTATTACATTTACAAACTGAAATCCACTGCTAACTTTCAATTTCCTTTTAACTATTAATTTAATTTGTGATCGTTATGGTGGGAAAATGTTTCCTGTTTCTTGTATCTACTTTGGTAAGAGAATAAAGCTTAGTTTCATTACATAAAAAAATTATACATTGCCGTTAATTCTTTGATACCGAGGGG
This sequence comes from Andricus curvator, assembly GCA_932195095.1. NCBI lineage: Eukaryota > Metazoa > Arthropoda > Insecta > Hymenoptera > Cynipidae > Andricus > Andricus curvator. The sequence goes on from CAKNYM010048446.1 coordinate 67,918, forward strand.
TAGATCATTTCAATTTTGAGTTTACACAAGATATTAAGATTTCAAAGATTTCTAAAGATTTCACAGAATTTTAAAAGGTTTCAGAAGATATCTTTGGGTTTTAAAAAGTGTTAAACAGTTTTAAGGGATTTCGAATTATTATTCAGACCGGCATCTGAAAGACTTGGTTCGGATTCCAGTAGAGCTAGGTAGTCATTTTTTAACAGCTTAGGCTTAAAATCAATATTAAAAAATATTGATATTAGGCCAGTGGTCAAATAGGAATTAACATCAAATTATTTACGACATTTATCTAGTCAAAAACCATAACATCAAAATAAAATATATAGTTTCATGTGCGAAAAATTAAAATTTTATAAGTATAAGAATTACGTCGGAATTCAACTCGTAGGGGTTGTGAAGAAAAGAATATTGCTTAAAATCAATATTAAAAAAACATTGATATTAGGCCAGTAAACAAATAGGAATTAACATCAAATTATTTAAACTTCCATTGTTTTCAAGTGGTTAGAAAATATTTTTAGGGGATTTAAGAGATTTCTACAGACCCTGAAGTATTGTAAAAGGTTTTAAGGATTTTCGAAGTATTTCCAATATTTCAAAGAATTTTACAAGATTACAAATTATTTGTAAAGATTACGAAGGGTTTCATAGAATCTCAAGTGATTTCTAAAAATGTTAGGGTATTGTAGGCGATTTCTAGAGATTGAAAATTATTTTAAAAGATTTAAATGGAACTTTAAGAATTTCAAGAAATTTCAACAGGTTTAAAAAATTATGAGGAACATCAAATGATTTAAGCAATTTTATGAAGTTTCAGAGAAATTTATAGCACTTCACTAGCTCTTAGAAGATTCAAAGGCATTCTAAGAAACTTGGAAAGGTTTAACAAGTTTCAAAACTTTCAAGTTAAACAAATATTTATTTGTATTATTTGTATAGAGTTTGTGGCCGCTGAACCGTTAGTAGCTAATTTCTGATGTATTATATTTTAAGTATCAGAACTTAACAGGAAAGTGCCTAAGTAATTGAATATATATGTTTTTGACTAATTTAGACCTTTTCAGTGCAATAAAAGTTAGTTTTTAATTGTGTGTTTCAAAATTGTAAAATAACTTTGAAGCAGTCTTGTAGCTCAGTTCTTAAGTTTCTGAAATGAAATTTTTCGTGAAAATATTTTTCGCGTTAATAGTTTATTTTCCCTTTGATGATGAGCTTTCCGGTCGAATAATTTACTATATATATATGGAAACACGGCCACGAACCGGCGAAACGCTCACATTAAGTGGACGCATCGACCCAAGGGTGGCTTGCTGGACTGCTACGATGCCAGCATTATCCCTGTTGAGTGAGGCTATATGGTGCGTTTACACACTCTGTGGTGCCAGAAACACCCAGAGCTTTAGCACGTTTCGCATCAGTCTTTGCAAAATCAAGCTGCCTATCTCTCGAAAACTGGATATGTACGCAGAGCGTTTCCCCAACAGCGGTCACGCCTCCTCAGAACCAAGTTTCACTTAAATGAGCAGGCTAAAGTTTGTAAATCAGAAATTATGTTTTGGGGATGCCTCCTGAGTATTTTTACAGAATATCAAAAAAAAAACGTTAGGCCCCCTTTTAAAATAACTCGATATTTATTGTTTTTTGATGAATTTATGCGAGTTTTTTTGAAAAGAACAAGTAATAAGTAACGTTTTCTGTACTAAAAACCTTCAATTTTGCGCCCAAAATAAGTTCCTGTGTTAATATTGATTGACTTTCCGATCCCTTTTAGATTTTGAAAAATATGTGGAAGACATCAGTTTTTTCAAGATTCCACAATTCTGGTCCATTTGTCGTAAAAATTCTAAAAACCATAAAATAAGTCCAAGAATTTCCGAAGAATTAAAAAAAAAGAATGTTCTAGCATGAATAGTTCAGAAGTTATGACATCTTAAACTGATTTTTCAGTGAAAAAAACTTTAAAGCTTTTTCTTTTTGCACAATATCACATTCCCTGTACATCCTACATGAAAGTTGTATACAAATAAATTAAAGAAGATTAAATTATCTTTAAAAATAAAAAAAATCATTAATTCTAGCTTTTATAGAACAGAATTTATATTCTCTTATAGCAGGCTGCTTTTTGTGGAACTTTATCATGGATCGCATTTTTGATTGAAATTTATTTTGTATATATTGCATCAGCACTTTTCACTATTTTCTTGAACTCTTATACTTGGGAAAGCAAATCGTCAGAAATGAAGGTTTCAAACCACCAATTAGAGAAAACTTATAAATTATTTATTGTTGCTATACATATATACATATATATATATATATATATATATATATATTTATTTATATTTTATTTATATATTAATAATTTATTAATACTGGCAAGAACAAGGCGAGAGAGAGATAATAGAATTTCACAATATGAACTATTTACAACATTTTTGAAAGATATTCACACATGAAGACAGTTACCATAATTCGATTTTTCAATTAGTAAAAAGAATTCCACAAAAAGCAACCTGCTATAAGAGACTATAACTTCTGTTCTATAAAAGCTAAAATCAATTTTTTTTTATTTTCAAAAATAATTTAATTTTCTTTAATTTATTTTCACACAAGTTTCATCTAGGATGTACAGGGGATGAGAAATTGTCCAAAAAGAAAAAGTTTTAAAGTTTTTTTCAATGAAAAGGAAGCCATTAAGACAGACATTAAGACAGACCGCGGAAAGCAGGCAACTCCTGAGAGATGATCGCGATTTCAGTACAAGAAGAAACATTGACATGCAGGTTCCTTCTAAGCCCCACGATGTGGCTGAAATGGATGCCTCCCTTCTTGAGGATATCTCGGAGGAGTCCGACCGCTGGACCATCAATTGATTAGATGGGCAAGACAGAATGCGTCCCGTGTTCAGTTTGTGAATGACTACATAACATCTGGTATAGCGTTCACGGAAAAGGTTCGAAAGTTCGCCCAAGAACTGAGGATACTATCACACACTGAACAAGTCAAAGCTGCTGACAATCAAGCAGCATATTTTTGACAAAATCCGGGTATTATCTGACCAAAGAAGGAGAATACAGAATAGGGAGGGATGGATTCAAGAGAATGAACAGTTTCTCGCTGACCAATCGCACTTCCTCAGCGATCTCCATATTTCTGTCAAAAATCCACTCAAGCTTGACCAGGTAGAGTCTTGTTGGAGAGAGGCATACAAGATCCCGAAGTCACTGGAATTGAAACGAAACACTGAAAATATCATATGCTGCAAGGAGAATTGCGACAGCCTCATAAAATCTGACGAGGAATGTCCATCAATCACTGCCGAAGAGGTGACAAAAGCACTTAGTGGCACAAAAAACTTTTCCGCCGCAGGACCAGATGGTATTAAGAACTTCTGGTGGAAGAATTTTGCTTCTACGCAACAACATCTGACCCGCATTTTCGCCTCATATTTAAAGTTCGAGACGCCCATTCGGCAGTTGCTGGTATTAGGACGCACTATACTCCTACCGAAGAAAGGCGACTTGTCCAACCCAGAGAATTACAGGCCAATAACTTGTTTGAAGACGCTGTATAAGATATTTACAGCTATACTAAACGACAGGATGGTTCGAAGAATTGAGCCTGTGTGGACAGATCTGTACGAACAACGTGACTCGAAAAAAGGTGTAGCAGGCTGCCGAAAGAACCTGCTAATTGACAGGTGCGTCTGCAAAGACGCAGCAGCCCACCAGCGCGCCCTGTCGATGGCCCTGATTGACTACCGGAAAGCTTTCGATTCAACGTCTCATAGGCTTATCATCTGTCTGTTGGAAAGCTTGAAGGTTTATCCACACATAGTAAGGTGCATAGAGAGATTGATGCCCCTTTGGAAAACTAGATTTACTATCTCATCTGGAAATTATCGTGTGACGACAAACAGCGTCATCTTCCAAAGGGGCGTCTTTCAGGGCGACACCATAAGCCCTCTGCTCTTTTGCATTACACTTCTGCCACTACCTCTCGCATTACGCAATTCTCGTAGATACCTCTGCGGCGACACTAATCGTCGCAAGCATAAGTTCACTCATGTATTTTATATGCCTGACCTAAGGATCTATGCTTTTAGTCGAAGCCAACTTGAGAGTGTTTTGAAAATGTCGAGGGGTACACATGAGAGATTTGGATTGGACAAGTGTGCCAAGATTTATCTGAAGCGAGGACGGATTACTAGCGTTTCCGGGCACCCTGAGCTTGTGGATATAAGTCTTATTAGACACCTTGATACTGGAGATACCTGTACATACCTGACCTTGCCTAAAAGCCGAATTCAGGAGGTAACGTCACTGACGCACTCTCTTCGAAGCAGATACAAGCGTTTTCTTCGACAGATTTGGTCTTCAAATCTGTCGGTGTTGAACAAGGTATCTGCGACTAACATTCTTGCCGTCCCGGTTCTATTCTACTCGTTTGGGGTGGTTCAATGGACGAAGAATGAACTTTCTGCCCTTGGTGTCGCCACGCGTAAGATCATACATATGCAGAAGAGCTTGCATGTCAATTCGTCCGTTCCACTATTATACATCCCACGCCGTCAAGGCGGACGCGGACTCTGAATCTCCAATGTCTTCATAACCAAATTTTTCTGGGTACAGCTTACATCGTGGTAAATGCAAGAGATCCTCTTTTCAAAAGTGTCAGGAAACACCAGATGATTGGCAAAGGAGCGTGCTTTTACAAAGCCGCGGAGCAGGTGGCCGAAACCCTTGGCCTGAATTTAATGCCATATATTGTAATGTAATTTCATGTAATTATAAATGTAAATTGTAAATGAAAAATTGAATGTAATGTAATTTAATTATAAATGTAAATTGTAAATGTAAAATTGAATGTATTGTATTATAATGTAATTCCCAAGTAAAGAAAGCAGAGGTAAATTCCTGAGATCATTAGGACTTAATTCAGGTACAAAGGGTTTCATTTTCGCATGCCAGGACGGTGTCATTTCCACCTTGTTGAATCGTGACCGTATTTTACGTCACGAAGTTCCCAGCGATAGGTGCAGAGCGTGTCATACACATACTGAATACCTAGAACACATACTATTTAGGTGTCCCACTCGCGCGGGAACGACGTATCTCTACGGACAAAATGCGGCCCTAAGAGTGCTTTACTATTATCTTCGTCGCTCTTACGGTGTTGGCCGCGATCCTGTCCTTCTGAACGCTCCGAGGGAGATAAAGTCAAATGTCCAAAACGAGAAGTGCCAACTTTTCTGGAACTACGATTTTCGGACAGCAGTCTCCATTACACACTCGGGGCCTGACATTGTTCTCCAGGATTTCGAGAAACGAACTATATTCGTGATAGAATTCTCCGTTCCGGCCGACTGCATAACTGTCAAGGAGAAGGAGAAGAGGTATTACCACCTTAAGGCGCTTCGTCAGACTTGATTTTTAGCCCATGTATTACAAATGACATGTTTCCTCCTACAAGGATGAATTGTTCGATGTAATATTTTAACCACATAATCTCAATGGCATAATACACAACAAGAAAGTCTCCTTTTTTTGAAAAATGGTCTTGTTTTGTTTTTAATTAATCAAAAATGTGCTTCATTTATGCGCCTGGAAACGAGCAATCCACCACCGGGAAAATACCCACGGTGTACCGAAAACAGGCGCTCCGAATTTGAAGACCACAGCACGATACTATAGCGTGAAGTTTTTCGACGATACTTGAACCCAGGGGGTCGGTCGTAACTCATCCGACCTTCCCATTGTTAGAGCGTCATACGATTCGAGCCGCTTGAAAGAAATTGATAATTATTCAAATATTCAGAAATTGAATTTTAATATGCTGCATTAGGTTCATTACATAATGACGAGACGATTAAAAAAAGATAGAAAAAAATCGGTTAACCCGTTCAATTTCTGTTGGGAGCATTTTGTTTAAGATTACCCTCAATATTGAGAATATTGACCGATTTTCCTAATCCGTTTTTTCCATTTTTTTTCAATTACAGTACATTCCCGATAACTGCCAGTCTGATGGGGCTGTAGACGAGTATAATTCCATGAATTCGGCACTTATTGAGTACACCCACTCTGTTCCGTCGTATACCTACGCTGCGTTGGAGCTCGCACTTTGGGACATGCGCAGAGACTCGCAGCCGCTCGCAGTCGCTTAAGTGGGAGACACAATGGAGTGTACGTTAAAATACGTGTGGAGGAGAAGTGGCAAACAGAGATAATTGCACATCGGAGTAATTAATTAATTACTCAATTGATGATTAATCAATTCATTATTGCTTCCTCATAGATGGGGGTTTGTAATGACCTAAATTTTCGAATATACTTTTTTGGCATATTTTGATATAATTCGACCCCAGGAGCTCGAAAATAAAGTTTTTAAAAAATGTCCGTGGGTGTGTGTGTAACTTTTTTCTCTTCATCATATCTCGAAAAGGAAAAGAGCTATGATCGTGAAATTTTGATGAAGTGTAGCTCGGATTAATATCCAGGTCTGATAGGTACTTTGTACTTTCATAAGAAGATATCTTGAATTATTTTGTTGAAAAATCTTTTTTTTTGGTTCAAAATTTATTTTGTACACTGAAAATGTAATTTCAATTTTTTGTTGAATGTTCATACTTTTATTGATATTTAAGATAAGAATAAAATAGATCAAAATTTAAGTATTTTTTTAATTTTAAATTGAAATTGATAAAAATTATAAACAATCGTTTTTTGATGTAAATAGTAATAATTAATAATTTTTATTGATACTGTTAGACGCAGCTTTCTCTTACGAATCCAACGATACCAAAAACTAATTTTTCATAAAAATATCACTTATGTATATTTTTAGTCTGGGCGGCAGTATAGTTGGGGAATAAACGAATTTTCAACAAAATAGTTCAATACAGTAATATACAGTAATATTCTATGTCTACAAATGAAAAATAATTGTTATTCAATTTTATAATGCAATTTAAGAAACAATTAAGCGTCGTCCAGGAGTATGAGGATACCTAAAAAACAATTAATTAAAAACATACGCTCACATTTCGTAGGATATCTCCGGAACAAAATAAGATAAGACCATTTTTACATTCTCATTCTAATGAGAAGGTATTGGTTTTATGTAAAATTTGACATAGTCGGTTTTCATCAAATCTCCACGTTTTGAGACCCCCTGAGCTAGAAAAAACGATTTTTACGAAGGTGTCTGTCTGTCTGTAGTCTGTCTGTCTGTCTGTAGCCACGATAACTTTCGAAAAAATGATCAGATTTGATTGAGCTTTGGCACACTTTTTTATGGCCGAAAAATAGAGAACGAGTTCGTTAACCAGCTATTTTGGATGAAAATCCAAAAAGTGAGCACATTTTGAAAATTTTTGAGACCACTTTTTTGGAAGATTTGAAAATTCTATGTACGGTTATTAGTAGTACGCAAAATGACGAACAAAATATTCTTATGACTTTTCGTGATAAAAAAAAAAATTACTGGAGTTATAGCATTTTCAAAATTCCAAAAAACAAACGAAAATGAACATTTTAAGCCGAAAAACGCACGATATGAAAAAAAGGCAAGAGGAGAAAAACGCTGCTTTTTGAACACCCTATAATATTTTCATAACAACTTTTTGAATTTTTTGAAAAATAAAAAAATCAAATTTTGATAGCACAAAAAATTAATGAAAAATCAAAAAAGCCATTTTGCTGTCAAACTATGCAAGATACCAGAAAAGATCATCTCACCAAAATTGTGCACCTAAAAAAGATCTACAAATTTCTTATTATTCACTTTTTGATATGACGCGCAGTTTTTGTTTTATTCGTAAAAAACAGCATTGAAAATAGAAAAATCAAATTTTCAGACTAATATTACCAGCTACGAAAAAATGACCGAAACAAAATTTGTTCATCCAAGAAAGTGAACAAATTTATTGTGACTCATGTTTCGATAGGATGCGTGGTTTTTGTTTTATTCGTGAAAATAACATTGACAGTAAAAAAAATCAAATTTTCGAAAAAACAATGCAAGGTACGAAAACATATAAATGAACAAAAATTGTGCATTCAAAAAAGACTTACAAACCCGTAATCAATTTTTGTGGTAAGAATATATTCAAAATGAAAAAATTAACTTTTTTGATAAACGGCACAAGCTAAAATAAAATGTTAACTAATAAAATTTGTCGCCTGAATTATATCATTACTTTTCATTTGAAATCAAATACAAATTTAGTAATTTGTATATGAAGAACATATAACACGAAGCACAAAGTGCGCGCTCAGTGTATTTACCAAATCGCACGCCGTAAGTGCGCTCAAACTTTTTTGTTTCTATCATACGGTTCAAATGATTTTCAAATCAAATATCGAGCGCGAAGCGCGAGTGTCTGGATGAGAATGTGTTCCTTAAGGTCGATAGAACCTTGAGTAAATAAAGTTCCTTTTCAGTCTAAAATAAAAACAAATTTAACAATCACTTAATATGTAGAGGTTTTGATAATTTTATAATATTTGCAAACAAACTTTTTCTTTTCATCCAAGTCGAACACGAAGTTCAAAAATCTAGAGGAGCCGAGCGTAAAGCGCGATGTAAATACGCCTGAGCGCGTAGCGCGAGGTGAATACATAATCGAGCGCGAAGCGCGAGATGAATATATGATCGAGCGAGAAGCGCGAGATCCAACAGTCGCGCGCCGTAGGCGCGCTCAAACTTGCGAGCGAAGCGAGTCGCGCGCGAAGCGTGCCATGAGAATGTGCCCGCGAAGCGGGCAGATTTTTTTAAAAGTTTTGCAAAGGTTATTAAATTCCGCGTCAAATGAGCCCTAATTAAAGTAGTTTTGGCAAACAGAGCTCTGAAAATATATAGAAATATAATGGTCATAATTCGAAAGTCACGCAAAACGAATCTCGAATGGAAAAATTTTATTCCGAAGATATCCTACGAAAAGTGAGTACATGTTTTTAAACGTTAGTTTCAGGTGTTTTGACACTCCCAGACTTCACAGCCAAAAATTCTCTCAAAATGGGTGAAATAGGATGATTTTTCCAGAAAATAGAGATATAGTAGTGGAATAAATTCTTTGAAATAAAATTAATGTAAGGTACCATATTGAATTCAATATGAAACGCTTCAAATTTCTAAGATTTCAAGTCGAAATATATTGCATCTCCTACCTAAAAAGTCCAACCTTTTTGAAAGAAAATTACTTTTAAACCTTAAAGGACAATTTTTCAACATAAAAAATAATTTTTAAGCAAATATTTCAATTTTTAACAAAAAAATTAAGTTTCAACCAAACAGTTGCATTTACAACCAAATAGTTGAAATATCCAGAAAAATAAACAAATTTTCAACAAAATAGTGGTATTTTTAACTAAATAATTGAATTTTCCACCTGCAAAGATATATTTTTAAGCAAATACCCAAATGGTTGAATTTTCAGCAAAAAAGTTAATTTTCGTTGAAACAGTTGAATTTGATGCCAAAATAGATGAATTTTCAAGCCAAATAAGACAAAATTAATTAATTTTCCACAAAAAAATGCATTTTCAACTTTTAACTCATTATAGTAAGTTTATTATTATTATTTTATTATCGCCAAGGGCGATACCACGCTGAAAACACCAGTTCTCGTAAGATCACTGAAGTTAAGCATTGTTGGGCGCGGTTAGTACTTGGATAGGTGACCGTTCAGGAATACTGCGTGCTGTTGGCCCTTCGTGGGTGTGGTGGGCCCACATTGGTAGTAAATATCCACCTAGAAACACTACCCGAATCGGGTAGTGAGGCAATGAACTTTCGAGTTCGAACTGCTAATCAATGTTTGTATGTATAGTAAGTTGAAAGTATAAAGTATAAAAAGTATAAAAAAGGTATAACAGTTGAAACTATAGTTTAATTTTGAACCCAAAGAGCTGATGACTTCTCAACGAAACATGTAATAGTTCATATTATTTCAAACAAAAATGATGTTAATATTAAATAAAAAATAGTTTAAGTCAGCCAAATAGACACATTTTCAACAAAATAGTTGATTTATTAAATAAAAAAGATTAATTTTCTAGCAAAAAAGACGAATTTTTAAGAAATTTTCAACGAAAAAGGTAAAATAATTTTCAATTTTAATTTAAAATGAAAAAAAAAATACTTCAATTTTGATCTATTTTATTATTATCTTAAATATGAAAAATATGAATATTCAACAAAAATTGAAATTACATTTTCAGTGCACAAAATTAATTTTGAACCAAAAAAAAACGATTTAAAAAAAATTATTTTTTAACAAAATAATTCAAGATATCTTCTTATGAAAGTACAAAGTACCTATCAGACCTGGATATCAATCCGAGCTACACTTCATCAAAATTTCATGATCATAGTTCTTTTCCTTTTCTAGATATGGTGAAGAGAAAAAAGTTACACACATACACACGGACATTTTTTAAAAACTTTATTTTCCACCTCCTGGGGTCGAATTACATCAAAATATGTCAAAAAAGTGTATTCGAAAATTTAGGTCATTACAAACCCCCATCTATGAGGAAGCAATAATGAATTGATTAATCATCAATTGAGTAATTAATAAATTACTCCGATGTGCAATTATCTGATCTCATTGAATCTGCTTTTGTCTTTCGATAAAGACCAAAGTAGAAATCACCCGCCGACAATGAATACTGTTATTATTATTATTATAGATTAGCAGTTCGAACTCGAAAGTTCATTGCCTCATCTACCCGGGACCGCCACACATCTCTATCTCCGGCCATTAGATCCCCGTCTTGATTACTTTGTCCGGACCTGACGACGGTCATATATTTTGTCTTCGATTCGCTAACTTCCAAGCCAATCTCTTTGGCTTTTGCGATCAAGATTTCTGCATTTTTAGCTACCGTTTCTTTATCATCCCCTAGTACGTCGAGATCATCCGCATATCCAAGAATTTGTATTACCCCATTGAGGGTAGCACCGGTCGGATTCGCCTGCACTTGCCTAACCACGTATTCTAAAACTAAGTTAAAAAGGACGCACGAAAGTGCATCGCCCTGTTTCAGGCCATCGCGGATCGAAAACTCTTCAGATAAACTACCGTTTACGCGTATTCTACCCTTACTGCCGCTTAAGCAAATTTCGATAAGTCTAACCAATTTTCTTGGCACACCCAAGAACTCTAGGATCCAGTACATTCGCGCGCGTATAATAGAGTCGTAAGCTTTTTTAAAATCGATAAATAGCTGATGTACTGCTTCTTTAAATTCCCATTTCTTTTCTAACAGTTGTCTAATTGTAAACATTTGATCGCTTGTAGATCGGTTTCGGTGGAATCCACACTGGTAATCCCCAATGATTTCCTCGGCAAAAGGAGTTAGTCTACTTAGGATAACATTAGACAGGATCTTGTAGCACGAAGGCACAAGTGAAATTCCCCGATAGTTGTTACAGTTAGTTTTATCGCCTTTTTTAAAGATGGGAATAATGATAGAGGTATTCCATTCTTCCGGCATGCGTTCTGTTTTCCAAACTGCGCGTATCAATTTACAAATTTGCCTTGTGAGGCAAGGGCCTCCATTTTTTATCAGTTCTGACGGTAGGTCATCAATGCCCGCGGCTTTGTTATTTTTCAACTTCTTTATGGCCATTTCTATTTCTATATCAGTAGGATCGTTAATTAATAGATCAGCAGTGTGGATTTCGCCGAGATTACCTTCAACGGGGGCTTCGCGTACATTTAATAGTTTATCGAAATAATCTTTCCATAAATTCAGTCTCTCTGTCGCATCGGCTACTAGATTGCCATTTTCGTCCCTCATTACTTCCGTTCTACTTTGAAAGCCTTTCCTTATAAAATTGATTCCCCTGTACATCTCACGCGGGTTATTTTGTTTATTATGCGCTTCTATTGCTAGTATTTTATTCTTTTCCCACTCCCTTTTCTTGGATCTATAGAGCCTATTTGTACTTTTGCTAATCTCGAGATATTTCTTATGTGTTTGATCGCACTTATTTTGTAAACTACTTAGTCTGGCCTTCCGACGTTTCTCAAACCAGAGTTTGCACTCTTCGTCAAACCATGGTTTGCTTTTGGTTACTTTCTTAAAACCTATCGTAAGTTTCGCGGCTGCCTTTATCGCCTTTTTCGTATTGCTCCACAGGGTTTCCGGGTCCTCCTCGTGATTATTGTTATCGTCTCTCTGTTCTTGGAGAGCGTCGAAACTATTAGAAATCTCAACTTGGTAATTTAATGTTTCTGTTGCTGTTTTGAACTTATCTATATTGAAACGAACTGTTGGCTCTGTGCGGCTTGTTTTCTTACTTAACGCTAGCCTAGATCTTAGTTTTACTATCACGAGAAAATGGTCTGAATTTAAATCCGCTCCCCTATACGATCTTATATCGAGAATTTTTGTATGACGTCTTCTGTCTATTAGAACGTGATCAATCTGATTGTGAGTATTACCATCTGGTGATGTCCAGGTGGCCTTATGTATATTTTTATGCTTGAAATATGTGCTTTTGACAACGAGGTTCTTTGAAGCTGCAAAGTTTATTACTCTGGTTCCATTATCATTACTGACGTCATGCAAACTTTCTGATCCTATTGTAGGCCTATACATTGGTTCTTTTCCAATTTTCGCGTTGAAATCCCCCAATACTATTTTTGCGTCAAACGTTGAGAACTTGTCAAAAACCTGCTCGATTGTTTCATAAAAAAGATCTTTAGTGTCTTCGTCTTTGTCCTCGGTGGGGCAGTGCACATTGATTAATACGTGTTTGCTGAAATTACCCTTTAGTACAATGTATGATAACCGGTCGTTAATGAATTGCATGTCGATAAGTGCTTGCGAAATTCGTTTATTAATAAGAAAACCAGTCCCCAGTCTTTGCCCCTTAGCTCCTCCCCAGTGCAAAGTATAGTTATCCCTAGAAATTGACGCGAAATCGCCCGACCAGCAGGTTTCTTGAAGTGCTATTACGTCAGTTTTGTATTCAATTGCTATCTTAATGAGTTCGCTAAATCGGCCAGTTTTTAGACTACGCGCGTTTAGAGTTCCCACCCTTAGATCTTTAACTGCAGTTTTTTGTTTTTGCAAGTTAGCCATGGTAGTTTCAAGATAATCCGCACGTTAGGATCCTATTCCGATCGTAGGTGAGTCCACTGTCCCAGGAGTGATAACCCCCATACCTCCCTAGGTCTAAGTATGGGAGCTTTCCGACTCTGACAAGGACCATGTCAACTTGTCGTCAGACACATTACAGTTTCATCCTCGTACCCTAACGTCCCCCTGCAAGGCAGCGCGCCTACTGGCATCAATACCCCTTTGGCCCTATGCAGGCGAATCATTCCACACATCCCTTGCGGGCAGTGTTATCGCTGCAGTGTCCAATGGGCAGCAGGATTTTTCCCTTACAAGATTTTTAGTTTTGGTTCGGGTAGAGTTTCTAGGTGGGTACACGCTGCACCTTGGCTTGCCAGAACCCACCCATTGTGTATGAACGCGAATGGGTGGGTCCCCCCAAGCCATGGTTGTCGTGTACCTATTTTTTACCAATGCTAGATTCACCACACCCACGACTGGCTCCTATCGGCTGTCCGCGACTGCTTATTCTTGTATTCGCAGTTAACCTTGGGGGCTGTTCAGCCTTACGGGCCGTTCCTCTATCCGCAACCTGAGGACGCGCTACGTAGTGGTGATAGGAAACCCACCGAGTAGATGAATACTGTTACAATCTCTAAATTTGCGCAAAACATGGATCGATGAAATTTTTATTAGCTGATAAAATTTGAAAATGATATAATTGAAAAAAAAATTGAAAAAAAAGGATTAGGAAAATCGGTCAATATTCTCAATATTGAAGGTAATCTTAAACAAAATGCAAAATTACCAAAACTCCCAAAAGAAATTGAACGGGTTAACCGATTATTTTCTATCTTTTTTTAATCGTCTCGTCATTATGTAATAAACCTAATGCAGCATATTAAAATTCAATTTCTGAATATTTTAATAATTATCAATTTCGTTCAAGCGGCTCGAATTGTGTGACGCTTTAACAATGGGAAGGTCAGATGAGTTACGACCGACCCCCTCCCTGGGTTCAAGTATCGTCGAAAAACTTCACGTTATAATATCGTGCTGTGGTCTTCAAATTCGGAGCGCCTGTTTTCGGTTCACCGTGGGTATTTTCCCGGTGGTGGATTGCTCGTTTCCAGGCGCATAAATGAAGCACATTTTCGATTAATTAAAAAAAAACAAGACCATTTTTCAAAAAAAGGAGACTTTCTTGTTGTACATTATGCCATTGAGATTATCTGGTTAAAATATTACATCGAAAAATTCATCCTTGTAGGAGGAAAGATGTCATTTGTAATATATGGGCTAAAAATCAAGCCTGACAAAGCGCCTTAAAAGGGAGCTGCAGCGACTGTACCCAAAATATTCGGTTAAAGTAATTGTCCTTGTGATCGGTGCTCTCGGAGGTGTGATACTATCACTGCACGAACAAAAATTATCACTTAAATTTTAAGTTCAGTGAGAAAAAAGTCTGCTGAGAATTCAGGAAATTTGATTAAATATTAAAAGAAAAGCCAAATAATTTTTAAAAACAGAGTCACTGGAAAAAGTCTTCTAATTTTCATGAATGAGTATTTCAAAAACCGAGCGAACCTTTCTGATAAATAATAAACATTTCTCTAGAGTTTAAGAGGCTATCAAATAATTTTTAAGAAAAGAGATTCAAGCAACGAGTTGGTAAATTATATTGAAAAGTCTATCAGATTTCATTTTATGGTGAACGACTTTTTATGTGATTTGTGAAAAATAATTTAGAAAATAAGTAATCGAAGAAATGAGGATACGGGCTCATAGAATTCCGAAAACAGTCACTGAAAAACTGTAAATGCGCAGTGAACGTTTTCCCTAGCGCCGCGCATGTTGCGTGTTTTGCCCGTTATGCATCTGTGATTTTATTTTATGAAAGAATATTTGTTAGGTCGGGAATTTTCTTTGATCAGGAAATGACACGGGATTTATTTTCTGATCGACATTTTGTTTGAATGCTTATTTATAATAGAAAAAGTTATTCAATCACATTAAATTAAACTTCATATCATATTGCACAATACGAGATTCAACCAGATCATTTTAAAAGTCTTTGACATGGCTTTGATTCCAATTAAAATTTTAGACCTCAAGCGCTTGTAATTATGAATATAGTTCAATTGTATAGACTACTTGTCAAATCGGGACAAAATTGGAAGTGCTTTTCGGAATCCTTTACCCTGATGTATTGAATTTTAAGAAATTAAATTCAAAATAAGTCAAAATTTAAATTTTCTTGATTATTATCCTTTTTCATTCAATATAAGTGGTATATGTGAATCTTAAATAATAATAAAAAATGTCATTGATATTATTTAACAACTTTTCAGTTTTAAATTTGTGGTTTTTTATTTGTAATTTCTAAACGAAAGCGAGATATTTTTAGAAAGAATTCATTAATAATAGAAATTGCCTGGGACTAAACATGGTTAACCTTTTGGCAATCACCCGTATACTTATATAATCCTTTTTTACTATATAAATGATAAAAAATAAATATATGGCAGCATAAAACAAGGTTACAAGTCTTAAAAAATGTTTCAAAATAGTATTATTACATTTTTAAATAATTTAACAAAATGTCATGCCTATTTAAAGCAACATATTTAAGGAAAAGGAAGTCAAAAATAACATTTTTAAACGTTTATTAAGAAAGTATTATAATTTATAAAAGAATAATTGAAAAATTGACAATTACATATTTTTAAAATAAAAAAATTAAGAATTCAAGGAGAAAGCAAACAAATATTTTTCATGCAACCACCGTGAGACTCAATCACTTTCAACATGAAAGTTCTTGCACTCGACTTTTCTTTACAGAATTTCTTTTTATTCTGATATTGAAGTATTTTATATTTAGAAGAAAAATAAAGTATATAGCACTTTTTGAAATAGGTAATATTTCAACTTAAGATGGGTTTTTGCACACACATTTTCAATTATTGTTTAGAAATTGTTATTTTAAACTAAAAGCTGAGTTAAAAAGTCTTATAAAAGAATTACATCGATCGAAAACTGTGCAATTTATGGAGGTTTTTGTTTAGCAGAAAATAGTTTTTTGTCACTAAGTTTATGAAAGCGTTTTTGAACTCGACTGTTATGTATTTTTTTATCAGTTTTAGATAGTTTTCAAACGGTTGAAATCTTTATTGACGAAAAGTATTGAGCCCTTTGTGAAATAAGTAAAATTTAATTATATGTTTTATATGTTTTAAATTGTTGTTTTGAAAAAGTTATTCCACATATAAAACTGAAAAGTAAAAAAGTATAAAAAAAGAATTGGATACATTGAAAACTGTGCGTTTGATGGACGTTTTTGTATAGCAGAAAATCATTTTTGTCATTGAGGTTATTAAAGCATTTTTGTACTTGACTTTTCTTCATTACTTATTACTTTTGGATCGTTTTTAAACTTTTTGAATATTTAAAGACAAAAAGTATTGAGCTGTTTCTGAAATAAGTGAAATTCAATTCTTTGTTTCACATATTTTAAATTATCGTTTAGGAACTGTTATTTCGCATCAAAAACTGACTAAGAAAGTATTATAAAAGAATAGGATAAATTGAAAACTGCGCGTTTTATGGAGCTTTATGTATAACAGAAAATCGTTTTTTGTCATCAACGTTATTAAAACATTTTTGCACTTAACTTTTCTTTATTGTTTATTACCTTTGGATAGTTTATAAATTTTTCAAATATTATAGAAAAAAGAATATCTCGAGCCTTTTTGTTATAATATTTAATATGGTTGATCGAGGCTCACCATACGACTTGGTATGACGCTGCCTTAAAATAATTGGCCGAGATTTTCTAACCAAGATCCAAGTGCTTCAATAGCGAAATGAGTTAGAGCGTGCGGCAGAATACGCGACTTTGGTAGTTGTGTAGGTAGGGTTCGAATCCTCAGCGTGTGCGATTTTTCAAAGCGTTTAAGCGTGTGGATTATATGTGTAGGCGACCGTGTTTGCGAATTGTGTATTTAATAACTGTGAATTTGATTTCGAGTGTTTCCACTTTGTTTGCATTTATAATTATATTGTGCTCATTTCACGAGCACTTTGCTTCCCGTTAGCAAATGTATTTGCTTCCTCATAGAGGAAGCATTACTTATTTTCTTCAACAATAGACAAACCAAAGTCTTCATTTTGATCAATTTAAGAATGGAAATTTACAAAAAATACAAAATTACAAAATAATACAAACAATTTTTTAAATACAAAGACAAATCAGAAAAATCAAATTTTGTATTCGAAATGATAATTTTTCGAGCTGGAAAAGGGAAGGGAGAAGTTCTGTCGCACCCTATCCCTTTCCCAGCTTTATGATTTTTTTACAAAAATTAACAGAATTATTCTATTTGAAAATGTATGATAAAAAAATCTGTTCTATTCATGCGTCAACTTTGAATTATGTCGATGAAAAAAGTTTTTCTGTTAGAAACAGATGATTCAAATATTATAAATGGGCATAACTTCCTTAATCTTCAATAAAGTGTATTAATATTATAGATCAATCGATTTTCCTCGAATCAAGGAATCTTTTCCGTTCTTGCATCAATTGTAAATTATGTTGGTGAAAAAAGTTTTACTATAAAACCCCGTGTTTTCAAATATTATGCATTACCATAGCTTCTTTATTCTTCAATAAAATGTATCAATCGATTCGTCTCAAACCAAGGAATCTTTTATATTCTTGCGTCGACTTTGAATTATGTTAATGAAAAAAGTTTTACTATAAAAAACTGATTTTCAAAATATATAAATTACCATTACTTCCCTACGCTTTAATAAAATATATTAATATTATAGGTCAATCGATTCGTCTCAAACCAAGGAATCTTTTATATTCTTGCGTCGACTTTGAATTATGTTAATGAAAAAAGTTTTTCTATAAAAAACCGATTTTCAAAATATATAAATTACCATAACTTCCCTACACTTTAATAAAATTTATTAATATTATAGGTCAATCGATTCGTCTCGAATCAACCCATCTTTTCTGTTCTTGCATCAACCTTGAATTATGTTAATGAAAAAAGTATTACTATAAAAAACCGATTTTCAAAATATATAAATTACCATAACTTCCCTACGCTTTAATAAAATATATTAATATTATAGGTCAATCGATTCATCTCGAACCAAGGAATCTTTTATATCCTTGCATCAACTTTGAATTATGTTAATGAAAAAAGTTTTACTATAAAAAACCGATTTTTAAAATATTATTAAGTGCTAAAAAAAAATGCAATAAATATTTTTAGAAATCGTTCAGTGAGTTTCAAGATATTAGTCCGGAAAATAAGCCCTCCAAATTTCGTCAATTTATCTGCAACCGTTTTCAAGTTATCGTGTTCACAAAAATGTGTGACATCCACACACACACACATACACACATATCCACACACATCCACACACACATATGGACAATTGCTTAGAACATTGTATTAGACATTATTATATTATATAACAATAAATTGAGAAATAATTTTTTTTCCGTTGAGAAATCGTGTTTTGAATTTACATAAACTGTCGCTTAGAAGTCAGATTTCTTGTTTCCGAGAATATAAAGCCATTGCGTACTAGATTTTCAGTGACTGTCTCTTAGTTTTTCGAACTCTGTCTCTGAGATTCTGTTAAAACGTTACATGCTTTTAAGATGATGGTTGTGAATTTTAATTGACTTTCTCTCATATCCAAGATTATGAGACAAAGTCACTGGATTTTTAATGAGATATTTTTTTCCGTGTGGTTCGTAACCTTACAGCCATACCCGCGTGCCAAAAATATGCCAAGGCACTTGCAATATGGATGCAGAAAGCTGTCATTCTTGGGTTGCTCCGTGTTCTCGAGAAACACGAGGGTTTCGCCGGCCTGTCGTTGTGATTTCGTGGTGCCCTGTGGCCACGCGTCTCACGGTCGTGAGACGTTGCCACAGGTGTAATTTACCGCGGTTCTACTGAGAGCCGGTGTTATTTTCATAGATGGCAGTTGCTTCCAGTGGAACCCTGCAGTGGTTGTTAACCATTTTTTTTACATTATATACATATGTGCGTGTGTGTATGTATGTATGTATGTATGTGTGTATATATGCATGCATAGATGATTTCAAGGGTTTTTTAAAAATCGGCTATCAGACTTTTCGAATCAGAACTTTTTTTCAAACCTGCATAAAAACGGCAATTCATAACCAATTTGCAAGTTTACTGGTTGAATTTGTTCGTTTCAGAAAGTAGTTTTAGGAAAAATATTCAACATACACCTATGCCAAAAACTAAAAAAAATAAGCCCATCTTTAAAGTCGTCTATAAATTCACTAAGTATCACCAAACTTAAAAGAGCTGCCTTTGTTTTTCTCTTACATAAATATTTAGAAAACTAAAGAAGCTACGTTTAATCAAATTTACCATTTTCATAACGACTTAATTGCTATAGTACAAACTACAGATGTGAATATTACATGTAAATTCACACGTTAAACATTGTACAAAAAAACTTTTATTAAAGGATTTACCTACTGAAGCGATCACGTATAATGCAACGAATGGAATGCGTGTTATGGCGGATCAGCACGTTGCTCCGAAAACCGCTCTTTTCGTATCTACTAAGTCAGATTTTGGTGAATTGGATGTCTTGGTAGCTAACTACAGCGACAAAGAGGAAACGATTAAAGAAGGAGATAAGTTGCTGAACGATGTAGTGAGGATGGAGAAACTACCTCAGCTTAAACGGGAAAATCAACCTTTAGACGAAAATGATTTGATTTATGGAAATCAATTGTCAGCAGAGCAACGTAAACAATTTGTACAATTAGCCAACAAATACAGAAGAGTTTTTTCTGTAAATTTGGAAGAGTTGGGATGCACTGATTTAATTGAAATGGAAATTCGAGAGAAGAAGGGAGCCAAACCAGTACGACGACCACCACATAAAGTTTCTAGAGGCGAGCGAGACGAAATGAAACGAATTGTTAACGAGTGGAAACGCTTGGGGGTTGCTCAAGATACCAAATCACCATATGCGAGTCCAGCGATGTTAATATCCAAGAAAAACGGTGAAAAACGATTAGTTATCGATTTTAGGGCATTAAATGCACAAACGGTTAAACAAAGCTACCCGTTGCCAAACGTGGAAGAGCAGTTGGAGTATTTGGCCGAAAGTACGATCTATGTTACTTTGGACTTGACGAATGGGTATCTGCAAGTATCACTAGCCCCTGCAGATCGTGAAAAAACAGCAATTGTAACGGCTGATGATTCGGGAGAATTAACCAGAATGATGTTCGGGCTTATGAACGCACCATACGAATTCGGACGGCTAATAAACAAGGTGTTGGGAGATTTAAGAAATAAAGTGGCATTAGCATATGTCGATGACATCATAATTGCAGCCAAGGGCGGTGACGAATTATTGGACCGATTGGAGAAGGTTCTAAGGGCGCTAGTGAAGGCTGGACTTACATTGAACCCAGCCAAATGTCTATTCGGAGCGCAAGAAGTCTGTTATCTCGGATACAGAATCTCTGCAGAAGGTATTAGACCAGGCCTGCAGAAATTTAACGCCATAAGTGATTTTCCTGAACCGGAAAATGTCCATGGGGTGCGTAAGTTCCTAGGACTCACAGGACATTTTCGACGGTTCATACCCCGATTCGCTGCGAAGAGCGAACCAATAACGCGGTTAACTCGAAAAGATGTAACTTTTACGTGGGGAGATGAAGAAAAAAGGTTGTTCACGGAACTCGAGGCAGCTTTGATGAATGAGCCGGTATTGGCGCTGTACACTACAGTCCAAAGGCTGAAACGGAGCTTCATACTGATGCCAGCATCCACGGACTCAGCGGCTTATTAATGCAGAAAGCATCAGACGGATCGTTCAGGCGTGTGTACGCTGTCAGTAAAAATACTACCCCTGCTGAAAGGATTTACCATTCTTCTAAATTGGAACTTATGGCCATTGTATGGGCTATCGACCGACTATGACCATTTCTATTGGACATCGAATTTACGGTAGTGACGGATTGTCAAGCACTCGTTTATTTGAACGCGAATACAACGAAAAATCGGCAAATTGGACGATGGGCTGACATGCTTCAAGAGTATGAGTTTACGATAAAACATCGTCCAGGAATTAAGATGGTGCATGGTGATGCTCTTAGTCGAGCTTCTGTTGGAGAACCGGAGGATACTTGGGAAACGGCATTAGAACGCCGGATGGTATTTTTGTCAATGTCAGAAGAGGAGTACGGACTTGCTATGCAAGCATCAGATCCCGAACTTCAACAGCTGGCTAAAATTCTGCTCAAAGACGAATGTGATAGGACTCCCCAGGAGAAAATTAAGGCTAATGGTTTCAAATTGGAGGAGCAGCTAATTTATCGGAGAGAACGAGAAATCGAGCAAAAGAGTCGGCACAAGCAGATTAGAGATGGAGAAAATCAGGTGGAAGAAGTTGAACACTGGAGGATGGTGGTACCAAGGCCGATGCGCAAGTCAATCGTGGTACGATATCATGATCTCCGGGGACATTTTGCAGTAGACCGAACTATAGCGGAAATACAAAGATACTACTGGTTTCCCGGAATGAAGAGGTATGTTCGGAGGCACATATCTATGTGTCCAGACTGCGTGTTGAGCAAGTGTCCTAGCGGGAAAAAACCCGGGGAATTACATCCAATTCCACCTGGTCGGAGGCCTTTCGAAAGTGTCCATGCCGACCACTTGGGACCTTTTATGAGAAGTCGTCGCGGGAGAAGCCATCTGCTGGTAGTCATCGATAACCTGACTCGTTATACATTCCTGGTTCCAGCTAGAGATACCAAAGCGCAGGGAACAATCAGGGCATTGGAAACAATCTTTAAAAAGTATGGATCTCCGTGGAGATTGATCACGGATCGTGGCACAGCCTTTACGGCAAAGAATTTTGAAGATTTTTGTGATAAGTATGGGGTGAGACACACGTTGACATCTCCCAGACATCCTCAAGCAAATGGAATGGTAGAAAGGGTAAATAGGGTTTTAATACCGATGCTTCAATCGACGATAGCGGATGGTCAGGAAGACAGATGGGATGAGAAACTTTCTGAAGTAGAAAGAAATCTCAATCTTGCACGATCCAAGACGACAGGACGAAGTCCTTTTGAAACCCTACACGGATATCAGCCACGGTATAGCGAGGGAAGATTAAGTAACTTAGGGGCGGAAGTTCAGTTGGATCCCATTAAAACCGTACATCAGGTGCAAGAAGAAGTTAGAAACCAAATACTTAAGGAGCAAATTAAAATGAAAGAACGAGAAGACAATAAAAGGTATCTCTACGACAAGTACGAGCCTGGTGAAGTAGTTGTTTTGTTACGAGCTAGTGAGAACACAGGAGAATCCAAGAAGCTCAAACCTAAATATACAGGGTCCATGATAGTCAGAGAATACATTGGGCACGACAGTTACAAAATCGTGCAGTTGAAGCATACCAAAAGCGGAAGGACTTATGCGGCCACTGCCCACGCATGACAACTGAAAGCATGGCGACCTGGGTTTGAAGAGCCGTACGACGAAGATGATCTTGACGACGAGGCGGGAAGTGAGGAACTTACTGATGATTTGGAAGGTATCAACGAAGAAGAACCATGTCAGACAAACCAGATAAGCATTCCTGAATCTGAAGAAGAAACCGAAGGACGCAAGTCTTTGACGGCCAAGGATGTTGCCCGAGAAGATGTTTTGGGAAAACGCACAAGAAGAATTCTAAAACGCTTCGACGATTATGTGTTAGGGTAAGGTTGAATTGAATTATTGTTTGTAGAAGTGTAATGGGGTACTTGAGAATAAGATTGAGGACAATCAAAGTGTAGGATGGCCGGTCTGTTAGCATCATATACATTTGTAAATTATCATTCACGGGAGAATAACTTTAACATTTGAAATATAATAGCGTATTTGATTTGAGCTGTACTGGTGACCGGAGATGAGATAGATTTTGACTAGGGAAGTCAGATTATGGGAGTACGGCGAAGCAAACTGGCGTGTTCGTGGCGACAGTGTAAAATCTCAAATTTATATGGTGAAATTAAACGACTATTTCTATCACAATTTTGTGTTTATGTATATTTGCCAACCAATGTATATTTGAAAAAAAAAATCAATTTTGATATAAAAAAATTTTTGAATTACGTTTTTGTTTGTGAAGAAGGTTCATGAAACAACTCCAGATAATAAAAAAAAAGAATTTTTTATATTACCTAAATTGATATGATGCGTATACATTTAACTTTTAAAGAATAAGGCAAAACACCACAGTTTTTTGCAGGTAATTAATGGGATAATTTACACCTTAGCCGACTCTATGAAAAAAGCTTCTATACGAGAACTTAGCTAAGAAGCACTTACTATATGTTTACATTTTTTAATAGATCCGGTGTAAATGCGTACGTTCAATATCAGTGTGATGTTTCTGTTAAAATAAATCAAATAAGAGGTAAAATAAAATTGTCGAAAGTGTAGTTCAATCAAGTGATCGCCAGAAATAATATCTCCATGGGCACCGCAATAAAAAAATGTAAATGTACATGTAATGAGTAAAACATGCTGAACAAGTTGAATTTGAGTCCATTTGTTCGCATCACAACCACATTGCGTAAGTTACGAATCAAATAAGAAAATAGCTATTGAACTTTATAAAGCAGCTAAGAGAAGTGACGTAAAACTAGTACCGGGTAAGAAATTGTGTCGTCGTTGTTTTGGAGATGTGTGTGCCTCCAATACTTATGCTTGAACTTATGCGGAGCCTATGGTGATATTATTCCTGGCGATCACTTGATTGCACTAAATTTTAGACTGTCTGATTTTACCTCTGTAAAAAAAAATGTAAACAGATAGCTCCCGGCGTTGCGGCTAGAGAGGAAAGGGCAGATAAGTCCGATTCCCTCCACCATTTGCTCTGGCGCCCCCCCCCCCCCCCCGTAGTCCGGCAACCAATAAACACTTCTTATCTTTTCTTTGATATATTGTATACGATCTTTGTTACTTGATAAAACTATAAGGAACTTTTTTTCATCGTAAAAATTAGTGTCAGTCTTAAACTATTGACTATATGGAATTGTACAAAAAAGTTATTTTCTTAGGAAATACATCATGTTTCTGTAGAATATGTTTATGTAAAAGGAATATTTTTCGAAATAAATCACGAAAACCGTGAAAATAGAAGTCGATTCAAAAATACACTGTTCCTTAGAAATTAAAATGCATAAAAAAAACCTCTGAGACTTTTTTTCTACATGGTTTAATGTATGAAATTACTAGGGAGCGGACTAGATAAGGTATCAACTTGGCTACGAATCTTGTGCGAAAGGAAAACCACTGCGAATAGAAATATTTGAATTTACTATCCACCTAGAAACACTACCCGAATCGGGTAGTGTCACGCCTACCCTGAAAGGGAAATGGCTTAATGGTATACAGAATTTACTTCACACTACTAGAGTTGAAAAATTTTAATTTAAAAATTAATACAAAGAATTCCATACCATTTAAAATGAAAATCAATCACGATTATGTAGCTGCTTTTAGGTATTTAGTATTTTAAGTGTGTTTTTCAAACTTTTTCGAATTTTGTTATTAATTTTTGTAGTATAAGAAATATGCATACTAATTATTCTGAAGGGTGATACTTGCTTTGGTATGATTTTTTTATAATCATTAGCACGAAGATTTTCAAATGTTTCTTGGAGATCAACCTGAAAATTATGTTTTTGGTAAAATTAAAAAATTTCATAATAAAAAGTCTTTCTCAAGAACGAGAAAATTGAAAAAGGAACAATGAACAATAAATTGTTTAATTCTCGAACTGAAGAATTTAAAGATTCATATCGAAACCAGCCTGAAAAATTAGAATTAGTATGCATTTATTGTAATATGACTATAAGTTGCAAAGTTAAAAACAATTTGGCAAAGGCATTTGCAAACGAAAGAACACATAAAAAACTTTGAAGTTGCACAGCAGAACAAAGGACCGAAATTCCACAATAATAATGTTGAAACTAATAAACGTATGAAAAAAATCTTCAGACAAAGAAGTACGGGACAAATCAACGCTTAGGAACAGTTCCATACTTACGACTTACAACAAAACCTTAGAGGGAGTGCGAAATAAAATCGTCAGTAATGATATATGGCTATCCATTAACGAAACCACCGACTTACGTGGATGGAAGGTTGCAAATGTAATTGTTGTCTCTTTAAACGAAGGTAGATCCCAAAATTGTCATTTGCTAACTTGTGAAGGACTTTCTGCTGCGAATAGTGAAACTATTGCTGACCTTTTTCACGGTTCTATGCAATTACTGTGGCCCGACTAGGATTTTTATGAAAGACCTTTACTGCTTGTAAGCGATGCTGCACCGAACATGGTAAAAGCCGGAAAATTGTTTGAAAAAATATTTCCGAAACTCTTACACGTTACGTGTGTTGCACATGGACTTCATCGAGTAGCTGAATTAATTCGCTCATTCTACAACATAAGAATGGATAAGTACATTTCTAACGTAAAAAAGGTTTTTTTGAAATCTCCTTCTGCAGTTGCTGTATTCCATGAAGCATGTCCAAAATTAGCATTACCATAAGAACCAAAAATTACTCGTTGGGGTACATGAATATCTGCAGCTACTTATCATACGGAAAATTTCATAAATGTTAAATCAGTCATTTTATGTTTCGATCCCTCTGATGCTAAGTCTATTAAAATAGCTCAATCACTTTTAGAAGATGAATCTAGGTACACAGAATTAATATACATCAAACATAATTTTGGATTTCTGGTAAATTACATAACTTAATTAGAATCTTATGGGATGCATTTACAAGAAAGCTTGTGCATGAGAGAAAAAGCTGAAAATAAGTTATCTTCGAGAAGTGGAGCTGCTTCAAAAATTGGAAAGATAAACTTGAACGAAATAATCAAGAACAGCGATTTAAATCTATTAAAAGAGATTTCTCGAAGTATCGATGATGGTGCACATCTTGGAAATTTGCCCTACACAGCAGATAGGTAAAGAAATTCAAATTTGTGCCAATAACCTCCGTTAAAGTAGAACGCAGTTTTTCCAAATTCAGTCATTTCTTCAAACGTCAAAGAGGAGCATTTAAGTTCAATAATTTAAGAATTTCTTTTGTTGCTGCAGCTAACATTTCGCAGCTACATAATAAAGATTGGTTTTCATGTTACAAGGTATGGAACTCTTTTTACTACTTCTTAAATTTAAATTTTTCAACTCTAGTAGTGTGAAGTTAGTTTTGTGTTCAAATTTGTTTGCTACGCTAGTACAGAGGTTCTTCTTTCGCAGCGGATTCATAGCCAATTTCATACTCTATGTGGTCCGCTCCCTAGAAATTATATTTAATATAAACATATAAAGTTTGTGCTATAGCAATTAAGTAATTGTGAAAATGGTAAATTTGATGAAAAGCAGATTTTTTAGCCTCTAAATATTGATGCCAGGGAAAAACAAAGGCTTTGCTAAAATTATTTTCATGACATTTTTATTTAGTATAATATACCTTATAACTTTATACAAAAGCCAGATCGCTGCATTTTGGATTTTATCGTACAACGATTTACATGTCAGATTTGGATTGGGCATGCAAAAATCTATATAAAAACATGTATAGCACATAAAATGTAAAATCTAAGCCTTTTTGGTATTCAATAAACGATTTTTTTTTGCCAAAAATTCCATCTTCAACACAGATTTTCAAGGTCACAAATTTTTTTTTGACTTTCTCTGTAATTTTTCTACATTTGGAAAGGTTTTTTCTTTAATTAAAAAAAAAAAAATATCCCTCTAGGTCATTCCGATCCAAAGTTCTACGATGTTGAGACAGAATTTCAAAAAAGGTCCACTGTGTGACGTTTCAGATGTGCAGAAGAGCCTTTGGTTTGACGTGAGGTCTCGAGCCTGAGATGCTTGCATGGCTCTAATCCGCTGTCTTTAAACAGGACAGGCTGCGACCATTACAAACGCTAGCGTTCAGGGGTGTCACGGGAGCAATGAGACCTACGCCCACTGCGGCGATAGGATTCATGCTCTGTGAAGAACCCCTACATGTTGCGATAACTGCCAGGGCGGCTCACACAATGGGCCGCCTGGCAAGAGCAAATAGATGGACTTGGGGGACTAGATACACTAGGCTCCCAAGTGACATCAGCACACTGCCAATTCTATAAATGAGGCACGATAAAGTAATAAAACGTTTCAACTTTACCAAGACTTTCAGCGTCTGCGTCCCAAGCAGGGATATGTGGAAAGCAGATGGTAACCCGCTCCTCCAAGGGGAAATCTGGTACACAAACAGATCTAAAGGAGTGGGAGGGTCAGGAGCCGGAATCTATGACAACGCGGGAAGGAGGGGGATAGGGGTCCTGCTTGGGCGGCATGCCACCGTGTTTCAGGCGGAGGTCCTGGTTGTCCTTCGTTGTGCTGAGACATTACTAGAAGAAAACGCTGCTGGCAGGCAGATCACAGTCAGCTCGGACAGCCAAGCTACATTAACTGCAGTTGGGAAACCAGAAATAACATCAGGGCTGGATTGGGAATGCAAAAATTCATTAAAACAACTTGCAGGAAAGAACAACCTGTTCCTGGTCTCACAGGGATCGAGGGCAACGAAAAGGCGGACCAGTTGACAAAAGGCGGCGCAGCAAGTGAATAGATAGGGCCGGGGCCGGTACTGGGGTCTTGCTGCATCGGGATGGCCATCAAAAGCTAGATGCGGACGAAGCACCGGGAATACTGGGTACAAACCTAGGGTTGCCGACAGGCTAAAGCCATCCTGTGTTATACGTACCGGAAGGCCAAAGCCAGGAAAATCCTGGCTTATCCAATAAGGACATAAGGACATTGGTTCAGATGCTTACAGGACACAACCACCTGAACTATCACATGCACAAGATGGGGTACAACCCTACGACAGAGTGCAGGAAATGCTGCGGGGATGATGAAACATCCCTGTATGTCATATGCCAGTGCCCGGCATTAGCTAGACTCAGGCAACAAACCTTTCGGGTCCATTTCATGGAACCTGAGGAAATTTTAACGCGATCATTGGTTGACATACTAGGCTTCATCAAGAGGTCTGGGGTCAAAGACTGAGAGCGAATAGTTAAGGGTGTGGCACAATAGGCTTTATAGATTGAGCGCCAGGGGGCTCCATCGGTGCTCCCCGCCCGCATATAAAGTAAACTAAACTAAACTGTCCCCTGTGGTCGTGACCAGGTGAGAAGGATTTAAGGAAGGATGGACAGAGAAGATTTAATTTGGATTATTTATCGTTTTCGTTAGTGCAATATTGGAAGGGCTCTACCAGTGTTAACCAGCGCGAATTTTGTAATATTAAGTAATCCAAATAATGTAACTATTTTATATTACTCTGAGGAAATTACTAAAAAATTTACCGAAAACATTAGGAGGGAAGTGTGAGGTTCTTTCAGGCGTGGGCAATTCCATTAAAGATTGTTCACTGGAGATGAACATCCACATTTCTCGTTATGTATTTAATTCAGTCTGAGTAAGTTCTGGTTAGAGTAGAAGTGGCCCAACCGCAGCCTAGTATTTGACATTTCTAAGCGTCTGGGAAGTTTTAAAGTTTCAATCTTCTTATCCATGCCTCCTCAGCGGCTACTCTCAAATCCTCCTTGATAATACGGAGAGCATCCCCTGTGAGGTTTCCACCCATTCCCTAGAATTTATACCCGCGCCTAATTTTACTAAAAAATCTGCCCGTTCGTTTCCAAATATTCCGCGACGGGACCGAATCCAAACTAGTTTATTAAATGAGTCCGTAAATATTACTGAAAGACTAACTTTGTTAATTATTATAATTTTAATCGTTACCCGGTTTGCATATAATTCCCCTCCTCTCCCCCTACCCCAAATAATCATATCGCAGTAGATTTTCTCCGTAATTGCTTCCTTTTCATGGTCATAATAGGATGGTTTATTTCAATATTTGTAATAAGAACATTGGGTCCCTCAGATTAACGAAACTCTCTAGAATTTAATAATCGTGAATCTTTAGCTTGAATGATGGTATTTCGCTTTCGCTACTCAATAGTTTTAGTTCAGATATAAGTCTAATTTCCCTCCATGAAAAATTTTTGAGGAAAAATTCACAATGGGCTTTATAGCCCTATGGCTTTCCTCGCTATATAGATTATATGAAGTTTTCAAGGCAATTAATTTTTTGTCTAACCAAATGCCTGGAATTTTTCAACTAAGCCTGAATTATGTAAAATGATTTAGTTAGTACTTTTTCAGGGAATCCTAAGTTATTAAAAATAAAATACATTGTGGAGTCATCTGCGAAGGTAGATGATTTAATTGCAATTGGGAGATTGAAGGTTAGTTTCCTTATATAAAAGTACAAATAAATAGGAGAACGGATCAAACCCTAAGGGTATCCCATGCCGCAATGTCTTTCAAGAAATTCCGCGCCTCCGGTGGGAAAAAGTAGTTTTCTAGAAGAAATTTCAATTGTAGAATTACATATTCTTGCCAGGACAACTGATTCTTTCATTTCATTGATCAAAAGGTCTGGTTTTACGTAACTAAAAGCTCCTTTGATGTTTGTGGATAACGCCGCCATCGATCTTTTTATACCGAAAGCTTGATATACGTTAGTAGTAAGTTATGCTACGCAATCTATTACAGACCTACCCTTTCTCAAACCATATTGACTGTTGAGTATACAGCTCCTCTGTTCCATCAACGTTTCCAATATGTTTGCTACTATTCTCACGAAGAGTTGGCTCATTATTGAGGCTAGTCAAATGGGTCGATAGGTCTTGCCCCTGGTTTCGAAATGCTATTTATTAAGAACTCACGCCAAGCTGAGGGAAAATGAGAATTGACAAGCATATAATTTAAAAGAATATGTATTATATATATAATATATATATATAATATATTTTAAATAAATGTATGTATTACAGGTTGGGTGGGGGGCGGGGGAGTTAAAAACATCCCATGTAGTCCCGTCCCTAATCGGAGCCGATAATGACCGCCCTCTTTTTATTGCTGCGTAAAATTCTATTTCTGTAAACTCGTTATCTAAAAAGGATCCGCTGGCTTCGCAAGGATTAATTTCTGGAAGCGAACCACTATGTTCGGAAAAATTTTCTTCAATCATAGCCATAATTTCGTTGTGGTTTGGGATGTTATTAATGTTAGTTGTGATTTTATTTGCCTTACGTTTACCATTATGTTCGGGAAAATTTGCTTCAATCATAGCCATAATTTCTTTGTTGTTTGGATTGTTATTAATGTTAGTTGTGATTTTATTTGCCCTACGAGAAAGAGCTTTTATTGTCGAACAGATTTTCATAGTTCCATCCGATATATCTAGACTTTCCAGAAACTTCCGAAATGATTCCCTTTTAGTTTTTCTTAATAAATGTTTGACTTCCTCATAACAAATTTGAAAGTTAACTCTGTTTTCAGTAGAATTTTTCCTCTTTAGTACTTTTCTTGCGTCCGTCATCTATTCTCCCAACGGTATATTCATCGGTCTACCACAAAGGGACAGGAGTGCGCCTGGATTACTTTTAATCAGACGCACCCCTTCCGCCTCTTCTAGAGCCGAGGAGATCCAATCTATGAGCTCGTTATATATTTTCACTATTAAAATTGGTACCTTAAAGTTTTGATTCAAACTCTTTAATTGCTACTTCTGCTTTTTCTGAAAA
>CAKNYM010048447.1:6499-35500 GCA_932195095.1 Andricus curvator
AAAAAGATCCTTTCCTTTTTAAAATCGTTTTTATTACAACTTAGTTTCAAATTCAACAATTATTTCTATCTCCAGACTTTAATTTCAAGTTATTATATTAACAAAAAATTAATATGATACTTTAGGGGTCCAGACTGCCGTAGCTTTCTGGTACAATCTGTGCCGAGGCATCGAATCCAGAACTTCCTTGTCTTCAGGAAAAATGGGATCGCTCGGCAGACTGTAAAATTTGTCAAGTGGTGGCAACTGCTTTGCAGAATTGAGATGAAAATGATGAATGCGGCAGCGAACTTTCACCTGCTCCTGCTTATTAATCGTGACCGTCACGTAAAATTCCTTATTCTCGTAATCCAAATTTGGCCCGGAAATTGTCTTTTCCGGCATTGTGATGGCTTCTTCTGGAACATAGACACCAGCTCGACGAAAACTGGTCCTTATGTGCCACATTTCCACGGTCCATGGTGTCTCGACATTCATGACGACTGACAAAAGCAAAGTTGAAAGAACGTTCATCGTTCTTTCCACAAATGGTGAAGAGAATGTCGTTTTTCTGACTTCGTCTTTTGAACGTCCATACTTCAGGATATTTTCCGGGGTTGCGTAAGTTGCTAAACCAGGAAGGAGGAGATTATTGTAGGCAAAGTTGGGCTTGAGAGAAACTCGATCTCCTTTTTCTCCAATTCCTTCTACGTAATTGAGAAGGATAACGTCCAAGGGTTGGTGCTTCCGCAATTTTGTGTTCTCGACTAATTCGTAGATGAAGTGTCTGTGTTTGAACTTTTCATTGTAGGGCGCTCCTCCTTTTTTGTAGAGTCCTGGTGGATACTTCCGCTTCAGAATAAACGTCGTCTGCAAGAGACAAATCGATTTTTAAGTCAAATTTTATTACAGGGTGTCTACTCAAATCCTGGAAAAAAATTTCCTGACAATTCCAGGTTTTTTTCAGGTATCTGAAGATTTTTCCAGGTTATAAGAGGATAGGTAATTTCTTTTTGGGACAAGTTTCAACGGATTTAAATAATATGCTTAATTTATAATTAATCATTCCTTGAACTTGTTCCTAAAGTCCATGAATTTGAATGATAATTAAAACAATTTTTTATTTTATCTTCATATACTTAAAATTCAGTGTATATTTAACATATTAATATTTTGAATGAAAGATATTTTCCAGGTGAGTAGAAACCCTGTAAAAACAGGGGAAATAAGTAGATTTTTCACGAAAATAGGAACATATATTCTTTTAAGTAAATATAAAAATTCAATTTAAAACACTTCGAATTCCTAACACTTTAAGTAAAAATACAGCACTTTCAGCAAGATAGCGCAATAATCAAAAACATAATAGAATTTTTAACTAAAAAGGATGAATTTTCAACCAAATAGTCGAATTTTCAACCAAAGAAAAGTGATGAATTTTCAACTAAAACGATAAATGTTCAACTGGAATAGTCAAATTTTCAACCAAAAAGGTGAATTTTCAACTAAAATGATGAATCTTCAACTGCAATAGTTAAAAAATAACAGTCGAATACAACTGCTTGGTTGAAACTAATATTTTTTGATCGAGGATTTTCAACTATCATGTTGAAAATTTGTCTTTTTTGGTTGAATGCAACTGTTTTTGGTTTCAAATTAAAACCATTGTTGGTTGAAATATCAACTATACAATAAAAATTCTCTCTCTACAATAAAAATTCATTTTTGTTGATTCATCATTTATTTCAAAAACCTTTTGTTTTTTTTTTGAAAATTTAACTATTTTTTTGAAAATTTGTTTTCAATTGGTCGAAAATTAATTTTTTAAGTAGAAATATAACTGTTCCATTTTTGGTTGAAAGTGTATCTTCTTTAGTTGAAAATTAATTATTTTGTTGAAAATAATTTTTTCTTTCGTTAAAAATTTAACTATTTTGTGGAAAATTTATCTTTTTTAGTTGAAAATTCATTTCTTTGGTTGAAATTTCATCTGTTGTGGTAGAATATTAATCTTCTTAGTGAAAAATTCATCTTTTTGGTTGACAATTCATTTCTTTGGTTGAAAATTTTACTATTTTATTGCAAATTCGTTCTTTACGGTTGAAAATTAATTGTTTTAACTGTAAATTTTACTGTTCCATTTTTGGCTAAAAGTTGATATTTTTAGTTTAAAAGTTAATTAGTCAGCTAAAAATGTATGTAATTTATTGAAAATTCTTCTTTTTTGATAGAACATTAACAATCTTCTTGCTTGAAAATTCAAGCATTTGGTTAGAAATTTCTGTATTTTGTTGAAAATTCGTCTTTTGTGGAAGAATATTAATCTTCTTGGTGAAAAATTCATTTTTTTGGTTGAAAATTCATTTTTTCGTTGAAAATTTAACTGTTTTATTGAAAAATAGTTCTTTATGGTAAAAATAAATTTTTTTACTCTAAATTTAACTGTTAAATTTTTGTTTAAAATTTTTGTAATTTGTTTAAAATTTTTGTAATTTGTTGAAAATTTTTCTATTTTGGTAGAAATCTTCTTGGTCAAAAATTGAACTATTTTGATAAAAATGTATGTATTTTGTTGAGAATTTGTCTTTTTTAGTAGAAAATTAATCTTCCAGGTTAAACATTTATCTTTTTGTTTGAAAATTTTATTATTTAATTGAAAATTCAACAGTTTTGTAGAAAGCTCGTCTTTTTAGCTTTAAAATTCCACATTTTGGTTCAAAATTTATCTATTTTGTTGAGAATTCGTCTTTTATAGTAGAAAATTAATTCTTCTTGGTTGAAAATTTATCTTTTTGGTTGAAAATGTAATGATTTGATTCAAAATTCAACTGTTTTTTAGAAAGCTCGTCTTTTTAGCTTTAAAATTATAATCTTTGGTTAAAAATTTATATATTTTGTTGAAAATTCATTTTTTAAGTTAAAAACTAATTTTTTAACGTAAAATATAACTATATAATTGAAAATGACCTTTTTTGTTGAAACTTCATATTTTTAGGTTAAAAAATCTTCTTGGTTGCAAATGCAACTATTTTGTTAAAAATGTATGTATTTTGTTGAGAATTTTATTTTTTTAGTAGAAAATTAATCTTCCAGGTTAAACATTTATCTTCTTGTTTGAAAATTTTATTATTTGATTGAAAATACAACAGTTTTGTAGAAAACTCGTCTTTTTAGCTTTACAATTCCACTTTTTGGTTCAAAATTTATCTATTTTGTTGAGAATTCGTCTTTTATAGTAGAAAATTAATCTTCTTGGTTAAAAATTGAACTGTTTTGACTTGAAAATTCTACATTTTGGATGAAATTTTTTTCCTAGATTGACTAAAAAATCTTTCTTTATTGAGAATTCAAGTCTTTTTTTGAAATTTCTTTTTTTTCAATTCAACTATTTCTGATTTAAAATTAAAATCTCCCTCCATGGTTGAAAATTCGTGTTTCTGGTTTAAAATTTCATCTGTTGTCGTAGAAATTTTATCTTTTTTGGTTAAAAATACAACTGCTTGGTTGAAAACTAATCTTTTTCGATCAAGGATTTTTAACTATGTTGTTAAAAATTCCTATTCTGGTTGAATTCAACTGTTTTTGGTTTCAAATTAAAATCGTTTTATTTTGAAATATCAACTATGATATTTTTTATTAAAAATTCATCTACTTAGTTGAAACTGGAACTACTTTGTTGAAAATTCATTTTTTTGGTTGAAGTATTCTCATTTTAGTTAAAAATTCATTTTTTTTATTACAAAATAATTTTTCCGAATTGATAATATAACTATTACATTTTTGGTTGAAAATTTATCTTTTCATTCAAAAATTCATGTATTTTGTGGACAAGTGTTATTTTTTGGTAGAAAATTAATCTTCTTAGTTGACAATTAATTTTTTTTTGTTACAGATTTCTCATTTTAGTCAAAAATTCATTTTTGCGGTTGAAAATTCGTTTTTAATTAGTTGAAAACTATTTTTTTAACTCAAAATTTAACTAATCCATTTTTGGTTGAAAATTTATATTTTTTCGTTGAAAATTTATATTTTTTAGTTGAAAATTCATGAATTTTGATGACAATTAATTTTTTTTAAACTGATGATATAACTTTTCCATTTTTTGTTGAAAATTGATCTTTTTTAGTTGAAAATTCACGCATTTTGTTGAAAATTCGCCTTTTTTGGTAGAAAATTAATAGTCTCCATTGAAAATCAGATTTCTTTCTTATTTCAGTTAAAAACTTATTTCTGTGGTTAAAAGTTTAACTATTTTGTTGAAAATTCGTTTTTAATTGGTTGAAAATTTATTTTTTAAGCGAAAATTGAACTATTCTATTTTTGGTTGAAAAGTGATCTTTTTTATTTGAAAATTGGTGTATTTTGTTGAAAATTAATTTATTTGATAGAAAATTCTACCATTTTGTAGAAAATTCGTTTTTTTTTCTATTAAAATCTAATTTTTTCAATGAAAATTTACCTGTTCCATTTTTGGTTAAAAGCTGATCGTTTTAGTTTGAAAAAAATCGACTATTAGGTTAAAAATGTATGTAATTTGTTGAAAATTCTTTTTTTTTGTATAGAAAATTAAACTTCTTGGTTGAAAATGCAACTATTTAGTTAAAAATGTATGTATTTTTTGGAGAATTCGTCCTTTTTAGTATAAAATCAATCTTCTTGGTTGAAAATTTATCTTTTTGGTTAAAATGTAATTATTTGATTAAAAATTCAACTGTTTTGTAGAAAGCTCGACCTTTTACCTTTAAAATTCTACTTTTCGGTAAAAAATTTATGTATTTTGTTTAAAAGTTATTTTTTAGGTTAAAAATTAATTTTTTAACATAAAATATAACTATTTTATTGAAAATGACCTTTTTTGTTGTAAATTCATATTTTTAGGTTAAAAATTCAACTGCTTTGTATAGTTGTCTTGAAAATTCAATAGTTTGGTAGAAGATTGAACTATTTTGTAGATGATTCGTTCTTTTTATACTAAAATTTAATTTTTTTTAAATGAAAATTTAACTGTTCTTTTTTTGTGTGTAAAAGTTGATCTTTTTAGTTTAATAAATCAACTATTCGGTTGAAAATGTATGTAATTTGTTGAAAATTCTTTCTTTTTATAGAAAATTAATCTTCTTTGTTGAAAATGGAACTATTTGGTTAAGAATTTATGTATTTTGTTGAGGATTCGTCTTTTTTAGCAGAAAATTAATCCTCTTGGTTGAAAATTTATCTTTTTGGTTAAAAATGTAATTATTTGATTGCAAATTCAACTGTTTTGTAGAAAGCTCGTCCTTTTAGCTTTAAAATTCCACCTTTCGGTTAAAAATTTGATGTATTTCGTTGAAAATTAATTATTTCAGTTAAAAACTAATTTTTTAACGTAAAATATAACTATATTTGATTGAAAATGACCTTTTTTGTTGAAACTTCATATTTTTAGGTTAAAAATTCTATAGTTTGGTAGAAAATTTAACTATTTTGTAGATGATTCGTTATTTTTATATTAAAAATTAATTTTTTTAATGAAAATTTAACTGCTCCATTTTTGGGTAAACATTGATCTTTTTAGTTTAAAAAATAATCTATTCGGTTGAAAATTTATGTAATTCGTTGAAAGTTCTTTATTTTGTATAGAAAATTAATCTTCTTAGTTGAAAATGCAACTATTTGGTTAGAAATTTATGCAGTTTGTTAAAAATTCGTCTTTTTTGTAAAAAAAAATCTTCTTGGATGAAAATGCAACTATCGGGTTCAAATTGATGTATTTCGTTGACAATTTGTCTTTTTTAGTAAAAAACTAAACTTCTTGGTTGAAAATTCATCTTTTTAAATTGAAAATTCTACATTTTTAATTCAATTTTTTTTCTTTATTCACTGAAATGTTTTTCTTTGTTGAGAATTGAAGTATTTTGCTGAAATTTAGTTTTTGTTTTTGTTTAATTCGCCTGTTTCTTATTTAAATGGTTAAAATAACTATTATATTTTTTTTGCGAGTTCATCTTTTTTAGTTAAAAATTCACAACTTGTTTGGAAATTGAGCTAATTTGTTAATTATAAGAAACAGTAAGATTTGACCAAAATCTCCTCCCCAAAATCGCCTTTCGGTATTTTTGGAGGATCATCTGTTAATTGTAAATAAACTCCCGAACAAAAAATTTAGTCGGCAAAAATTACGTTCGATAGGTTAAAATTTTTATGAAATTTATATCACTAGTGCATGGGTGAATAATGAGATTAAAATAAGAGGAAAGAATGAAACTATTCTATTATCAGAAAAAATAGTTATATCGAATATCTAATTAAAAATAATAGACACTTGAAATCTCGAGACCCAAAATCAGAAAACAAAAATTAAATTACTTACTCGTTTCTGCTGAGTTGTTAGTATTTTTATATTGTCCAATAAAGTATTTTCGAAAGGTCGTAAAGCATTCAATATAATTCTCGAGCGACTTAACATTTTTATTGTTTGTTTTCTCCTTCTCTTATTAATTTAAAAATTATAAATCAAAAGAGGTTATGTTCGATTGTTCGCCGACCACGATTTTAATTTCTGCGCATGCGTGTTCAGTTCTGTTGCGTTTGTTTGTGTTTATTCACATATACAAGAGGGGAGGAGTCAGATGAGTGAGAAAGAAGGTGATAAGTGGTGAAAAGACGCCTTTATTTTGTATATTTTTTATGCAAAAATGGCAAAAATCAACAATTGGGCTCAAAATAATTCATTATTCTGAGACAAAAGACCAGTGCAATTGATTAATAAAAAGAAAAATAATTCTTTCAGGGTTGAAAGATTCTAAATCTTACTGACAAAAATATATACGTGATAATGCCATTTTTTTCAAACAGACTTTTTTCCGAAGGATAAGTACTTTCTCAAAAAAATGTAAGTAATTTTATGTTATTTCATATATTCAAGTTAGTTTTTTTATTACGCGTATAATGTTTATTTTTCTAAAGCTAAATAAGAGAGGATAATGATAGCGTGCCCTTTCTTAACCTCAAATTTAAGAAATTTTATAATATTCTGCCTGTTTCTGCTTTTTAATAATTACTCGGGTGACCAAACGTCCTAATTTTTGTATCGCTGTCCTGATTTGTTGTCATATGTCCTGATATTTCATGCTCGAAAACGAAAATTCGCAATTTTTTTTTGCGCAGACATTTTTTCGCAATTTCTGAGGGCGCAGTCTCATAGTGACACTGTTCGATGCAATTACAATTTGTATAATAATATAATTTATAAACTTTAAGGAATGAATATACAATTTTATTATTTTGTTTAAAATTCAACAAAAAAGTCCATTTTTGGATGGAAAATACAACTATTTGCTGGAATTGTACCTTTTTTATTGAAAAATTTATATTTACAGTTAGAAAATTCAACTGTTTTGTAGAAAATTCGTCTTTCTTGGTAGAAAATTAACCTTCTTGGTTGAAAATTCATTTTTTTAAGTTAAAAATGCCTCATTTTAGTTGAAAATTTATTTCTTTGGTTAAAAATTAAACTATTTTGTTGAGAAATCGTCTTTTTTTTAAAGAATAATTCATTTTTTCAACTACAAATAGAATTATTGCATTTTTGGTTGAAAATTCATTTCTTTTAGTTGAAAGTTGATGTATTTAGTTAAAAATTCGTCTTTTTTAGTAGAAAATTAATCTTTATGGTTGAAAATTCATCTTTTTGGTCGCAAATTCAGATATTTGGTTCATAATAATTTTTTTCATTAAAATTTTGGCATTATAGTTGAAAATTAATTTCATCGGTTAAAAAGTAAACTATTTTGTTAAGAAATCATTTTTGTGTTGTTAAGAATTAAGTTTTTTATTATTTGGATGTTGATGGTGAAATTGGCTTTAGGGTCACAAGAAATAGAAATCAATTTATCATTGAGTCAGACGTTTCGGCCTCGATTATGGGCCCTCATCAGTGATTTATTTCTGAAATATGGTACAAAAAAAGGTTTTGTTGATTCGTGGAAGGATATAATTTTATAGTGAACAAAATTTTTATAACAAAAAATTAATTTTTTGGAGGTGTACATGAAGAAAACAAAGTTATTTGCGTTGATCAAGGAATTAATTGTTATAGAGATGTAAATAAAGATAAAAAATTGTAATGGTTTATTCATAAGAATATTACAAATTTAAAATTTCTCACAGAACTTATCAAAATTTGTCGGTCCCATCAATAGGAGGAGAAACTCACCTTATAAATTCATAAGAAGGAGGTTGAAATTAGTGAATGAGATCATTCAACACTTTTAAAAAACTATTTAGATCACTGAGAACTTTTAAAAAACTATACTTTTTACGTTTACGTTTTTTAGAAACCGCCATGCCTTGAGAGATAGGCAAAACTGACTGAAGTATGCAAGTTTAGGAGGGTGTATCTTGTTGTGAGGGGGAAAAATTAGAGGAAAAAAAGTGGTGGGAATGTTTTACGCGTTTTCTTAAAAAGGAGTCATGGTGATATAAAGAAAAATAAGTTTTTCAATACAATTCACTCTCCACTTCTCACACACACACACACACAACCATATTGCATCTCTCTACTCACAAATCAGTCTTTCGGCCCTTTAAAAAGGTCATGTTACATTTTACGATGCTCTCTGACAAGTCACTCGTACCTATTCCAGATTTCCTTTAAATTTCTTCTCTCAAGGACTTAAGTCACCATGACTCCTTTTTAAGAAAACGCGTAAAACATTCCCACCACTTTTTTTCCTCTAATTTTTCCCCCTCACAACAAGATACACCCTCCTAAACTTGCATACTTCAGTCAGTTTTGCCTATCTCTCAAGGCATGGCGGTTTCTAAAAAACGTAAACGTAAAAAGTATAGTTTTTTAAAAGTTCTCAGTGATCTAAATAGTTTTTTAAAAGTGTTGAATGATCTCATTCACTAATTTCAACCTCCTTCTTATGAATTTATAAGGTGAGTTTCTCCTCCTATTGATGGGACCGACAAATTTTGATAAGTTCTGTGAGAAATTTTAAATTTGTAATATTCTTATGAATAAACCATTACAATTTTTTATCTTTACTTACATCTCTATAACAATTAATTCCTTGATCAACGCAAATAACTTTGTTTTCTTCATGTACACCTCCAAAAAATTAATTTTTTGTTATAAAAATTTTGTTCACTATAAAATTATATCCTTCCACGAATCAACAAAACCTTTTTTTGTACCATATTTCAGAAATAAATCACTGATGAGGGCCCATAATCGAGGCCGAAACGTCTGACTCAATGATAAATTGATTTCTATTTCTTGTGACCCTAAAGCCAATTTCACCATCAACATCCAAATAATATTTTAACTGAGGGTCGATACAACTCCTTTCTTAAACATTAAGTTTTTTTACTGCAAATATAATTATTCCATTTTTGGTTGAAAATTTATTTATTTAAGTTGAAAATTCATGTATTTAGTTGAAAATTCGTCTTTTTCAGTAGAAAATTCATCTTTTGGGTCGCAAATTCAGATTTTTGGTTCAAAATAATTTTTTTCTTTAAAATGTTGTCATTATAGTTGAAAATTAATTTCATCGGCTAAAAAGTAAACTATTTTGTTAAGAAATCATTTTTGTGTTGTTAAAAATTAAGTTTTCTAACTGCAAATATAATTATTCCATTTTTGGTTGAAAATTTATTTCTTTTAGTTGAAAATTCGAATTTTTATGTAGAAAATTAATCTTTATGGTTGAAAATTCATCTTTTTGGTCGCAAATTTAGGTATTTGGTTCAAAATAATTTTTTGTTTTCATTAAAATTTTATCATTGTAGTTGAAAATTAATTTCTTCGTTTAAAAATTAAACTATTTTACTAAGAAATCGTTTTGTTGTTGTTAAGAATCAAAAGTTTTTAACTGCAAATATAATTATTCAAGTTTTGGTTGAAAATTCGTCTTTTTCAGTAGAAAATTAATCTTTATGGTTGAAAATTCATAATTTTGGTCGCAAATTGAGGTATTTGGTTCAAAATTAATTTTTTTTACTACTAAAGGTTCATCATTGTAGTCAAAAATAAATTTCTTTAATTAAAAAATTACCCATTTGGTTAAAAATTCGTCTTTAGGCAAAATATTAATCTTGTTCATGAAAAATTGATCTTTTTGGTTCACAATTTATTTCTTTGGTTGAAAATGTAGCTTTTTCTTTGAAAATCCGTTTTTATGGTCAAAAATTAATTTTTTTAGTTGAAAATTCACGTATCTAGTTGAAAATTCGTCTTTGTTAGTAGAAAATTAATTTTTATGGTTGAAAATTCGTCTTTTTGGTCGAAAATTCAGGTATTTGGTTCAAAATAATTTTTTTTCATTAAAATTTCATCATTATAGTTGAAAATTAATTTCTTCGGTTAAAAATTAAACTATTTTATTAAGAAATCGTTTTTGTTGTTGTTAAGAATTAAGTTTTTTAACTGCAATTATAATTATTCCATTTTTTGTTAAAAATTTATTTCTTTTAGTTGAAAATTCATGTATTTAGATGAAAATTCGTCTTCGTTAATAGAAAATTCACCTTTTTGATCGCAAATTCAGATATTTGGTTCAAAATAACTTTCTCATTAAAATTTTATCATTATAGTTGAAAAATAATTTCTTCGATTAAAAATTAAACTATTTTATTAAGAAATCGTTTTTTGTTGTTAAGAATTAAGTTTTTAAGCTGCAAATATAATTATTCCATTTTGGTTGCAAATTTGTTTCTGTTAGTTGAAATTTCACGTATCTAGTTGAAAATTCGTCTTTGTTAGTAGGAAATTAATCTTAATGGTTGAAAATTCATCTTTTTGGTCGCAAATTCAGGTATTTGGTTCAAAATAATTTTTTTTTTTTTTCATCAAAATTTTATCATTATAGTTGAAAATTAATTTTTTCGGTTAAAAATTAAACAATTTTGTTAAGAAATCGTTTTTTGAAATTTTGTTTGAAAATTCATCTTTTTTAGTCGAAAATTCAACTATTTGGTTCAGAATTCATTTTTTATTAAAGATTCGTCATTATAGTCGAACATTAATTTCCTTTAATAAAAAATAAACTTTTTTGTTGAAAATTCGTTGTTTCTGGTTCAACTCGATTGTTTTTTATGGAAAATTGAAATCTTTATTGTTTCAAATATAAATTTCATATTTTTCGTTGAGAATTCATCTTTTTTGCTTCAAAATTTTACGGCTTGGGTAAAAGTTGAATTTTTTAAATAAAAATTCATGTTTTGTTTGAAGATTCATCTCTTTGGTTAAAAGTTTAACTATTTTGTTGAAAACTCGTTTTTTGGCTAAGAATTAATTTTTTTAACTGAAAATGTAACTGTTCCATTTTTGCTTAAAAATTTATCTTTTTTAATTGAAGATTCAACTACTTGGTTAAAAGTTCAACTACTTTATTTAAATATTCCTTTTTTTTTGCTGAAGATTCATTTCTTCGGTTTAAAATTTAATTATTTTGTGGAAAATTCGTTTTGTGGGTTGAAAATTCATTTCTTTGGTTGGAAATTGTATTATTTTTCGAAAAATTCGTTTTTTGTAAGTTAACTTTTTTAACTGAAAACTCAACTATTTCAGTTGTTGAAAATTCGTCTCTTTTGGTTGAATTCGACTGTTTATCTTTTTTGGTTGAAAATTTAACTTCGTGGTTAACAGTACAACAATCGTGTTAAAAATCATTTTTTGGCTGAAGATTCAACTTTTTGTTTGAAAATTTAATTTTTTTTTTAATTCGTCGTTTTTTGTTCAACTTAACTGTTTTTTATTTAAAATCAAAATGTTTTCTGGTTTTAATGTCAGCTGTTAAATTCTTTGTTAAGAATTCCTGTTTTTGGCTTGAAAAATTAACTTTTCTAGTTGAAAATTCAAATTTCTTCTAAAAAATTCATCTTTTTAGCCTGAAAATTCAACTATATGGTTGGAAATACAACTGTATTTGGTGGAAGTTTTAACTTTTTTGTTTGGAAATTCGACCATTTCTTTGAAAATTAATCTGTATAGGTTGAAAATTCAACTATTCCGTTCAAAAATTAACTTTTGGTTGAAAAATGGTTTCTTTTGTTCGAAAGTTCAACTATTTGATTAGAAATTAATTTTTGTTTGGGAAAATTCAACTATTTTGCTTGAAAACTCAACTCTATCGTTGAAAATTCATCTCTTTTGGTTGAAAATTCAACCATTTTGTTGGAAATACAATATATTTCGACTTAAAATCCTAGGAATTTAAAGCTTTTCATATTGAATTGAATATGTACCTACATTCATTTTGTTTTAAAGAATTTCTTACCCTATTTTTGATAAAAATCGCCCTATTTCCCCTGTTTTGAGATCATTTTGAGCTGTGAAATTAAAAAAAGATACTCTATTTTATTATTCTTTAAATTCTCATTATTACATTTTATATAATCAAGAATAATTTACATCCCAAAGTTCTTTTTATACTTATTTTTAGTGACACCGTAGGAAGAATATTGTCATAATTAACAATTATATTATTTATTGCATAGGTAAAATGGAATCCCAAAATTCAGAGATGCTAAGTTCGTACGGTGAAGATGAAATAACCGAGAAGGCTCCTACTGAAATCGAGGGAGAATATTTTATAGTACCCGATATTCCTGAAAATGTCGAAAATGACATCCAGGTCATCGTCGAGGAAGAAAGTCCATCGATCTCTCAAATGTGCAGAATATGTGCTTCCGTAAACGGTCATTTGGTTCCAATTTTTAAAGGGGATGGACTCGAACACGATTTATGTAA
Source organism: Andricus curvator (assembly GCA_932195095.1). NCBI lineage: Eukaryota > Metazoa > Arthropoda > Insecta > Hymenoptera > Cynipidae > Andricus > Andricus curvator. The sequence continues at coordinate 19,218 of CAKNYM010048447.1, forward strand.
AAAAATAGATAAACATCTACCTATAAAAGTATTTATCACAAATTTTTCTTTACTTCTGGACTCAATTTTTAAATATTTCAATATTTTCATGTGTTTTTTTCTATTTAGGTGACTAAGGACGACACTTTACCTCTTCAATTATGTTATCAATGTGCCGCTACTTTGATCGCCTGGGACGAACTTTCCAATGGCTGTTTAAAAGCTCAAAATCAACTTTTACTACTTCAGGAACAACAGAGGGTTCGTCTTTTTTTTAATAATTGTATTAAAAAATTTATTTCGGAATTAAAATTGTTCAATGTTATTAATTAATTAATTTTTTTTTCATTACAGCGTTCACAGGTTGAAGTAGAAAAACTTGAGGTGCTGGAGGAAACTGTGAAAGTTGACCAAAAACCTGTCGTAAGTTTGAAGAAATTAGCCTCGATTTACTTTATTTTTAGGGCTGCCACACAGTTATTTTTAGTCATTTTTTAAAAGGAAAAGACCACTTTAGTCACTATTAAATTTTTAGTTTAGAATTAATCTTTTTTGGGTAAAAACTTAATTGTTTGATTGAAATCTCAAATATTTGGTTGAAAACTCATATTTTTTGGTCGAAAATTCGACTGTTTTCTTGATCTTTCCTTTTTTTCAGGATAGAAAATTCATAGTTTTTGGTAGAAAAGTAATCTTTCTTGGTTAAAAATTCATCTTTTTTGTTGAAAATACATCTCTTTTTCTTGAAAGTGGAACTATTTGGTTGAACATTTTTTTTCAATTCAGCAATTTGGTTGATAATTCATCTGTCTTGGTTGAAAATTACTTTTTTTCTTGAAAATCCATCTTTTCGGGAATAAAAGTCAACGGTTTTCGAAAACATTGAAGTTTTTAAATAAAAAACTCACCTGTTTTGATGAAAATTCATTCTTTTGTAACAAATTAATCTTCTTGTTTGAAAACTCATCTTTTTGGTTATAAATTGAACTATTTGGTTAAAAATTCATCTTTTGGTTGAAAATTCAAATATTTGTTTGGCAATTAATAATTATTAATTTGTTTTGGTTGAAGAATCATATATTTTGTTAAAAATTTATTTATTTGGTTAAAGATTCATAATTTCAGTTGAAAATTCATCTCTTTGATTGAAAATTGAACTGTTTGGTTGAAAATTCATCTTTTTGATTGAAAAAAAAAACTATTTGGTTGAAAATTTGTGTTTTTTTTGCAGAAAATTTATCTTCTTGGCTGATATGAATGTTTTTGGTGAAAAATTCATTTAATTTATTGAAAATTCATCTCTTTCAGTAGAAATTTTATCTTTTGGTAGCTCGGTGAACTGCTCCTCTTTTCTTGTAAAAATTTCATCTCTTTGGATGAAATTTGAACTTTTTGTTAGATAATCCGTTTATTTTTTGTTTGGTTATAAATTAATTTTTTTAACTAAAAATTTAACTGTTCCTTTTTTTTTAGTAGAAACTTCAACTATTTGTTGAAAATTCATGTATTTTGTTGAAAATTGGTCTTTAGGTAGAAAATGCATCTTCTTGGTTGAAAATGAATGTTTTTGGTTAAAAATTGGTCTATTTTATTGGAAAATTCATGTCTTTTGGTATAAATTTAATCTAGTTTGGTTAAAAATGCAACTTTACGGTGACTTATTCATATTTTTTGTTGAAAATTCATTTCTGTGGTTGAAAATTCGTTTTTTTTCTTTTTGTTGAAAATTTATTCTTTTAAGTGAAAATTTAACAAGTCTATTTTTAGTTGAATATTTTTCTTCATTAGTTGAAAATTCATCTATTTTGTTGAAAATTTGCCTTTTTTGATAGAAAATTAATCTTTTTTGTTGAAAGTTAATTTTTGGGGTGAATATTCATCAGTTTAACATAAACTTCATTTCTTTGTTTGGAAATTTAACTGTTACGTTGAAAATTAATTTTTATTAGTTGAAAATTAATTTTTTTACTGAAAATTTAAATATTCTATTTTAAGTGAAAAATGTATTTCTTTAGGTGAAAATTCAACTATTTTGTTGAAATTTCATACGTTTGGTTTTTGTTAAAAATTTATCTTTTCTAGTTGGAAATTCATCTCTTTATTGAAAATTGATCTATTTGGTTGAAAATTCATGTATATGGTTGAAGATTGGCCTTTTTGATAGATAATTTATCTTCTTGGTTGAAAATGAAAGTCTTTCCGATGACTCTTTTCTATGTTGCTTTGTAAATTTACAAGAATTATTAATTATTTGAACAATTTCCATAAAAAAAATCAAAGTTTGGCTATTTTTAAATGATTAGGCTCATTTTTTTCCAAAATTAACTAAGAAAATCTTTCCGATGACTTTTTTCTATAATTCTCTGCCAATTTCCAAGATTTATTAATTATTTAAATAATTTTTATAAACATATGCAGAGTTTGGCTTTTTTTCAAGGAATAGGCACCATTTATTTACGGAGTCAACTCAGAATGTCTTTCCGATGACTCTTTTCTATGTTGCCTTGTAAGTTTACAAGAATTATTAATTATTTGAACAATTTCCATAAAAAAAAATTCAGAGTTTGGCTATTTTTAAATGATTAGGCTCATTTTTTTCCAAAATTAACTAAGAATATCTTTCCGATGACTTTTTTCTATAATTCTCTGCCAATTTCCAAGATTTATTAATTATTTAAATGATTTTTATAAACATATGCAGAGTTTGGCAATTTTTTAAGGAATAGGCACAATTTATTTACGGTGTCAACTATGAATGTCTTTCCGATGACTCTTTTCTATGTTGCTTTATAAGTTTACAAGAATTATTAATTATTTGAACAATTTCCATAAAAAAATTCAGAGTTTGGCTATTTTTAAATGATTAGGCTCCATTTTTTCCAAAATCAACTAAGAATATCTTTCGGATGACTTTCTTCTATAATTCTCTGCCAATTTCTAAGTTTTTTTAATTATTCAAATAACTTTCATAAACAAATTAAGAGTTTAGCTATTTTTTGAAGAATAGGCTGAATTCGTTTCTGGAATCAATAAAGAATGTATTTCCAATAACTCTTATCTACGATACTTTGCACATTTACAATAATTATTAATTATTTAAACAATTTTCATAAAAATATTCAGAGTTTGGCTGTTTTCAAGGAATAGGCTCAATTTTTTACAAAATTAACTAATAATATCTTTCCAATGACTCTTTTAATGTTGCTTTCTAAATTTACGTATTTAAGAGTTTGGCTATTTTTCAATTAATAGGCTCAATTTTTTACAAAATTAACTAAGAATATCTTTCCGATGACTTTTTTCTATAATGCTCTGCAAATTTCCAAGATTTAATCATTATTTAAACAATTTTCATGAACAAATTAGGAGTTTGGCTATTTTTTAAAGAATAGGCTCAATTTTTTCCGGAATCAACAAAGAATGTATTTTCAATAACTTTTCTACGATACTTTTCACATTTACAATAATTATTAGTTATTACAACAATTTTTATAAAGGTATCCAGAGCTTGGCTATTTTTCAAGGAATAGGCGAAATTTTTTTTACGGAGTGAACTAAGAATGTCTTTCCGAATACTCTTTTCTATGTTGCTTTACAAATTCAGATTTTGGCTATTTTCAACGAATAAGCCAAATTTGTTTATAGAATTAACCAAGAATATTTTTTCGATTACTCTTTTTTATGAGGCTAAGAAAAGTCTTTCTCATGACTCTTTAATATGTTGCTTATGTACATTTACAAGAATGATTAATTATTTAAACAATTTCCATAAATAAATTCAGAGTTTGTCTATTTTTTAACGAATTGGCTCAATTTATTTACGGAACTAAAAATAATGTATTTATAATAAGTCTTTCCTACGTTACTTTGCAAATTTACAATAATTATTAATTATTTCAACCATTTACATACAGATATTCAGAGTTTGCCTTTTTTCAACGAATAGGCACAATTTGTTTACGGAATCAATCAAGCATTTTTTTTAAATAACTCTTTCCTATGATGCTTTGGAAATTTACAATCATTATTAATTATTTAAACAATTTTTATAAACATATTCAGAGTTTGGTTTTTTTTCAACGAATAGGCTCAATTTGTTTACGAAGTCAACTAAGACTATCTTTCCGACGACTGTTTTCTACGTTCCTTTGTAAATTTACAAGAATTTTAAATTATTTAAACAATTTCGATAAAAAAATTAAGGGTTTGGCTATTTTTCAATGAATAGGCTCAATTTTTTACAGAATTAAGTAAGAATATCTTTTTCAGTGACTTTTTGCTATAATGCTCTGCAAATTTCCAAGAATTACTAATTATTTAAATAATTTTGAGAAACAAGTTAAGAGTTTGACTATTTTTTAAAGAATAGACTCAATTTGTTTACGAAATCAACTAAGAATATCTTTCCGACCACTGTTTTCTATGTTCCTTTGTAAATTTACAAGAATTTTTAATCAGTTAAACAATTTCGATTAAAATATTAAGAGTTTGGCTATTTTTCAATGAATAGGCTCAATTTTTTACAGAATTAAGCAAGAATATCTTTTCAGTGACTTTTTGCTATAATGTTCTGCAAATTTCCAAGAATTACTAATTATTTAAACAATTTTGATAAACAATTTTAGAGTTTGGCTATTTTTTAAAGAATAGACTCAATTTGTTTACGAAATCAACTAAGAATATCTTTCCGACCACTGTTTTCTATGTTCCTTTGTAAATTTACAAGAATTTTTAATTAGTTCAACAATTTCGATTAAAATATTAAGAGTTTGGCTATTTTTCAATGAATAGGCTCAATTTTTTACAGAATTAAGTAAGAATATCTTTCCAGTGACTTTTTGCTATAACGCTCTGCAAATTTCCATGAATTACTAATTATTTAAACAATTTTGATAAAAAAGTTAAGAGTTTGGCTATTTTTTAAAGAATAGACTCAATTTCTTTACGAAGTCAACTAAGAATATCTTTCCGAACACTATTTTCTGTTCCTTTGTAAATTTACAAGAATTTTCAATTATTTAAACAATTTCGAATAAAAAATTAAGAGTTTGGCTATTTTTCAATGAATAGGCTCAATTTTTTACAAAATTAAGTAAGAATATCTTTCCAATGTCACTATGTTTCGTAAATTTACAAGAATTAATGATTATTTAAACAACTTTCATGAAAAAATTAAGAATTTGGCGTTTTGCAACGAATAGGGAAACAAGGAAAACTTAAAAAAAAAAATATATATATATATTAAAATATCTTGTGGCAGCCCTGACAATATTTAATAGCAACTGAAATTGATCATTTATTTTTAGGAGGAGAACAATGAACTTAAATACGCGAATGTCCAAACCGCTGGAGGCTCAGATACAGAAAGGTAATATATATTTTTTTTAAATATAAAATATTGAAGAAATGGTCACAGTTGTATCGTCGAAAAGAGTTGGATCTCGTAAAATAATTACTTGAAAACTTCTATTAAAACCGAAAGTTTAAAAACCTAAAAAGGTCCAACTTTTTTCTCACGTCTTCATTTTGCGAATGAAAGATGTTTAGGTAAATAAATTTACCGCCTTAAAATCTCCACGGAAGAGAAATATTGGAAAGAAATCTCGAAGAACGAAAGCAAAGCCAGATAAGTCAGAATTAATACAACGAGTCAAAACAACGTTCGCGATTTGAAATAACGCGACAGATCCGAATGTCCGGAGTCAAGTTTCGACTATTTTGCAGGTCCAGTAGAGCCCAGACATCATTTAAAGTATTCCTTGATACGCAAAATATACTTCGGAGGAGAAGAAGAAGAAGCATGGAGAAATCGATTTTGAACCCCCCAATTGGCGAAGAGTCAGGAGACGCGAAAGATGCATTGAAACACGAAGATCAAGGCGAAGAATCGGAGTTTCAAATTGGTTGGGAACTTACCAACAGTGATGGTGAGGAATTTCACTGGAAATGTAAAATTTGCGAGCAGAAATTCGAGTCTGCGATTGAATTAAATGATCACGCAAAACTGCACAATTCCAAGAAATCTTATAGATGTCGAGAATGCGGAAAGGGCTTCAAACTCAAGGACTCCTACATCCGACACAGTCGAATTCACAAAGATGAACGACCTTATACTTGTCACGTTTGTGGAAAACAATTCCGAGATTCTGGAGGACTTTCTCGTCACTTGAAGGATGTTCATGCTAAAGTCAAAAATTTCCCCTGCGATCTTTGTGGAAGCAGTTTCGCTTCAAAGGCAACCAGAGATGATCATCGAAGAACTCACACTGGCGAAAGACCCTACATTTGTGATTGTTGTGGGAAAACTTTCAAATCTAAGGCCTCCCTTTATATTCACAGCAAACTTCACACGGATGAGTTTCCTCATCCGTGTGCCTATTGTGCGAAGAAATTTCGAAGAAGACAGGAGATGTTGGCTCATGTGACAACGCATACTGGCGAGAAAAACTATGTTTGTGATGTTTGTCACAAATGTTTCCGGGTGAAGTCAGAACTCCGGAGACATCAGTTAGTTCACTCAGAGGAGAAACCTTTTGTCTGCACGAAATGCGGTGTGGCGTTTCGTCAGAAACGTTATCTGAACAATCATGTCAAGACGAGGCATATCGAACCCTTGAAAAACTGTTAGGGTCAGGGTGGCCACTGGACCGGGAAATCGGAATTTTTAGAGAAAGGTAAAGATCGGGAACTGGTAGTGAATATTACTAATTTTGTTTCCAATTTACAGACTTCGTTGAAAGTAAGTCTGGTGCCGGTGTGAGTTCAAAATTTGAGTGGCCACCCTGTTTATGTTTGCAGGTGCAGCGCGCCGAGGACATCTTTCGCGACCTACTGTTCCATTAAGCCTAGAAGACCTGAATCCCAAGAGTCACTAAAACCCGAACTTCAGGATTCACCTCCGATCTCAACAGTTTCCCAAGAATATACCTGTGAAAACTGTCGTTCGACTTTCAAACGAAAATCCCTTCTGAAGTATCATCTCCTCAACTGTTGTTCAAATACCCAACTTAAAATAGAAGACAGCCAAGGAAAGGAGAATGAGTCTTCCAATCGGCGCAGAAGAAAGCGTCAGAAATCGTATCCTTGCATGCACTGCGATTACGAAACCAAGAGGAAAAAGATCCTAGATGCTCACACTTTAGAAGCTCATCCAGAATTGATACCGAATAATAAAAGAAGCATCGATAAAGAAGCAGTTGACCAAGCAAAAATGGAAGTTGACGGTAAAATCTACTACCACTGCACCGAGTGCGGTAAAAATCTCTACTCTCCGTACACTTTTTCCTGGCACAAGCGAATCCACACTGGTGAAAGACCCTTCACCTGCCACCTCTGTGGGAAACAATTCCGAGTTAATCAGGGCTTGGGTCGTCACCTACGAGAAACACACGCCAGGATCAAAAAATTCCCCTGCGACATTTGCGGGCGAATGTTCACCACGAAACGAAATGTTGAAGATCATCGACGAATCCACACAGGCGAGAGACCGTATGTCTGCAATATTTGCGGAAAAGCCTTCAAGCAAAAGGCCTCACTGTTTGTCCACAATCGCACTCACTCGGATTTGTTTCCTTTCAAGTGTTCCTACTGCAATCAAGGATTTCGAACGAAAACCCCGCTGATGGTTCACATAACAAAGCACACTGGCGAAAAACCGTACGCTTGTGACATCTGCAATCGACATTTTAGAATCAAATTTGAGCTGAAGAGACATCGACTTGTTCACTCGGATGAAAAACCCTGGCGATGCAGTGACTGTGACCAGTGTTTCAGACAAAAGCGGTATCTTGTTAATCACAGGAAAGCTAATCACATCGCAATTGCGAAAGAGTAATTACTACAACTGTGACCTTTTTCTCGAATATTTCTTAGAAGGCTAAGCCGAAAGTTTGTTTGCAGGTCGGAACTGAATCAAAAACCGAATGGATTTATCTTCGTCGAATTGATAGAAGACCATGAAGGAACGAATAAAAAGCCAGGCTCTAAATCCAGACGAAAACGGATGCATTTACTACACGAGGATTTCAGCCTGAATCGACGACTTGAACTTAATCAAGTCAAGACTGTCGTTGAGGGGATAACGTACTACAAGTGTCCTGATTGTCCCAAGAGTCTCCGAAGTATCTACAATTATTTTGTGCATCGAAGAGGTCATCTCGGCGAGCGACCCTTCACTTGTCACGAGTGTGGAAAAAGTTTCCCCTCCCTTTCCGGCCTCAATCGACACGTCCGTGATGTTCATGTAGGTTTGAAGAAACACAAGTGTGATATTTGCGGCAGACCTTTTGCCTCGAAAGTTGCCAAAGACGAGCACCGACTTACACACACTAGGGAGAAACCTTATGTCTGTGAAACCTGCGGGAAGGCCTTCACTCAAAAAGCCTCTCTGCATGTCCACAAGCAATTCCACTCGAAGGATTTGTCCCACTGGTGCACGATGTGTAATCGTGGATTTAAAAGAAAGCAGGAACTGAACAAGCACATTTTGACGCACACCGGGCAAAAACCGTTTGCTTGTGACTTATGTGGCAAATGTTTCCGCAGCCAGGGCTGCATCAGTCGGCACAAAAGGACGCACAGCAAGCTGAAGATTCACAAGTGCAATTTGTGTGGCGCTGCTTTCGCCCAAGAACGATACCTCAAGAATCATCTTCAGAATAGACACAAGGATTGATGGCTGGATCTCTGTTTTCCAGGTGGAAGATCGTTGCTCACGAGTGCCTTACCTGCAAGAAATTCATTTTTACCAAGCAAGGCTTCACCGGACATATTCGTCTTCACTCGGGACAGAAACCCTGTCTTTGTAAAATTTTCGGGAACAGTTACAATGTGCGGCAAGATTTAATCAGACACGTAAGAAGTGTTCATGAGGGTTTGAAATCTTATCCTTGTGATCTGTGTGGCAGAGCTTTTGCGAACAAATATTCCCGTGATGATCATCGACGTATGCATACTGGCGAAAAACCATACACTTGTCAGCATTGTCGAAAAATATTCCGAACAGTCAACTTGCTTTATGTTCATAATCGGACGCATACGGATTATAAGCCGCATTTGTGCACCTTTTGTGGGATTGAAGGACTTTACTTGTGAAATGTGCGGAAGACAATTTTCTACGAGGGCGGAACTTGCTCGGCATTATAATTGTCACAGTAATGGGAAACCTTTCGCTTGTTCAAAGTGCGGTCGTCGTTTTGGGGAAAAACATTACTTGAGGAATCATATTGATCTGTATCATAAAGCCGAGGCTGATGTTTTGTTGGCTCAGCTTCAGCCGATTAAGTTAATCAGTGAACAAAAGTGACTGAAGACGATGAAGAATGTTGTAAACAAAGTGTTTTTTAAAGTTTAAAGATTTTCTGTACATAATTGTGATTTAAGGAGTTTGCACTTTAAGTTAGATTATATTATTGAATTTACGGAATTGTTTATTTTTCCTTTCTCTGGGGGGTCGGATCGACTAGAAGGCTTTAAAAAGTCGCGTAAAATTACAAAGAAATTCACATAATTCTCAGTGATTTTCAAATATTCTTTGCACAAGCAGAATAAACTTTAATCAGGGTGTCTAGCGTTCTGGAAATCCTTGATAATCTGGAAAAGTCATTGAAGTTTGCCCATGGTCCTGGAATTTTTATTCCCTTCTTAAAGAAACAATGGATTTTTAAACTCGTTCTTTGCTGATTGAAAAAATAATGCTGAACCGTTTTTTGGTGGTTTTCATTTGATTTCTAAATTTTTGTTGTGAAAGTTGAAAAACAGCTTTTTAACAATAGATTGCTCATTTTATCACGGGTTTTTTATTTGAAAATTTATCTGTTCCAGTTCAAGATTTATTATTTTTGTTGAAAATTCAACTACTTTGTTGAAAAAAAAACTTTTTTTATTAAAAAAGTATTTTTTAAATTCAAAATGTAACTATTCCCTTTTTTGCTGAAAATTGATTTTTTTTAAATTAACAATTCAACTACTTGGGTAAAAATTGAACCACTTTTTAAAAAATTTATTTTTTTGTTTTTGTTTGAAGGTTCATCTCTTTGGTTGCAAATTTAATTATTTTGTTGAAAATTCGTTTTTGTATTTAAAATTAATTTTTTATCTGAAAATGTAACTTTTACATTTTTTGTCGAAAATTGAGCTTTTTGGTTGAAATTTCTTCTTTTTTGATTAAAACTGCAACTGTTTGGTTGAAAATTAGATTTTTTTTTTAATTAATATTTTTGGGTTGAAAATTCAACTCTTTTACAAAAAAATATCGTCTTTTGGCTTGAAAGTTCAACGGTTTGGATGAAAATGTTTTCTTTCTTAACTGAAAAATCTGTATTTTTTTCAAAATTCGTCTTTTTGGTGAGAAAATTTAATTTCTGGGTTGAAAATTGGTCTTTTTTATTTAAGTTGACCCACTTTAAAATTTATTTTCTTTGTTGTAGATTCATCATTTTAGTTATAAATTCATCTCTCCTTGAAAATTAAACTATTTTGTTACAATTTTTTTTACTGGATATTTATCTTTTTTACTTGAAAATTCTTGAAAAACTATTGGTTTGAAAAATCAACTTGTTTGTTGAAAATTCATCTTTTTCATTGAAAATTCTTTTTTTTGTTGTTGAAAATTAATTTTTATAATTGAGAATTTATCTCTTCCATTTGAAGATTAAATATTTTTTTGAAAATTTATCTCGCTGGTTGAAAGTTTAACTACTTTGCTGAAAACTTACTTTTTTTGTTAAAAAATAATTTTTTTAAACTAAAAATGTAACTATTCCATTTTTAGCTGAAATTTTTTTTTTAATTAACAATTCAACTGTTTGGGTAAAAGTTGAACCACTTTGTTAAAAATTTATTTATTTTTGTTTGAAGGTTCATCTCTTTGGTTGCAAACTTAACTATTTTGTTGAAAATTCGTTTTTTTAAATTTTAAATCAATTTTTCACTTGAAGATGTAACTTTTACATTTTTTGTCGAAAATTGATCTTTTTTGGTTAGTAATTCGTCTTTATTGGTAGAAAACTAATCTTTTTTTTCTTTTGCGGTTAAAACTGCAACTGTTTGGTTGAAAATTAACTTTTTTGTTAAAAATTCATATTTTAGGATTGAAAGTGCAAATGTTTTAGCAAAAAAAAAACGTCTTTTGGCTTAAAGGTAAAACAATTTGAATTAAAATTTGTTCTTTCTTAACTGAAAAATCTTTTATTTGTTGAAAATTCGTCTTTTTGGTTAAAAATTCGTTTTTTTTTCTATTGAAAATTAATTTTTATAATTGAAAATGTATCTCTTCCAGTTAAAGATACATTATTCTTGTTGAAAATTTATCTCGCTGGTTGAAAGTTTAACTATTTTGTTGAAAATTTTTTTTTTTTAAATTTAAAATTAATTTTTTACCTGAAAATGTAACTTTTTCATTTTGTGTTGAAAATTGATCTTTTTGATAAAAATGCATATTTTTGGGTTAAAATTCAACTGCTTTACAAAAAAATCGTATTTTGGCTCGATAGTTCAACAATTTGGATGACAATTTTTTCTTTCTTAACTGAAAAATCTGTATTTCTTAAAAATTGATCTTTTTGGTTAGAAAATTAATCTCTGGTTGAATATTAAACTATTTTGTTACAATTTTTTTACTGGACATTTATCTTTTTTACTTGAAAATTCGTCTTTTTTGGTAGATAATTAATCCTCTTGTTTAAAAATTCGTCGTTTTTGTTAAGAATTTACCTTTTTAGGTTAAAAATCCAACTATTGGGTTAAAAAATCAACTATTTTGTTGAAAATTAATCTTTTTCGTTGAAAATTAGTTTTTTTTTTGTTGAAAATTAATTTTTATAATTGAATATTTATCTATTCCAGTTGAAGATACATTATTCTTGTTGAAAATTTATCTCGCTGGTTGAAAGTTTAACTACTTTGCTGAAAACTTTTTTTTTTTTTTTGAAAAATTATTTTTTTAACTCAAAATGTAACTATTCCATTTTTGGCTGAAATTGTTTTTTTTTAAATTAACAATTCAAATACTTGCGTAAAAATTGAACCACTTTGTTGAAAATTTATTTTTTTGTTTGTTTGAAGGTTCATCACTTTGGTTGAAAATTTAACTATTTTGTTGAAAATTAGTTTTTTTTTAATTTAAAATTAATTTTTTACTTGAAAATGTAACTTTTGCATTTTTTGTTAGAAATTCATATTTTTTAGTTAGAAATTCGTCTTTATTAGTAGAAAACTAATCTTTTTATTTGAAATTTCTTCTTTTTTGGTTAAAACTGCAACTATTTGGTTGAAAATTAACTTTTTGATAAAAATTCATATTTGCGGGATAAAATTCAACTCCTTTACAATAAAATCGTATTTTGGCTTGATAGATCAACAACTTTTATAAAAAAATTTTTCTTTATTAACTGAAAAATTTTTATTTGTTGAGAATTCATCGTTTTTGTTAGAAAATTTAACTTCTGGGTTGAAAATTAGTCTTTTTAGTTTATAAGTTGTCCCACTTTGTTTAAATTTTAATTTATTGATTGTAGATTCATCATTTTTATTGAAAATTCATCTTTTTTGGTCGAAAATTAATCTTCTTGTTCGAAAATTCGTCGTTCTTGTAAAAAATTTATCATTTTAGATTAAAAATTGAACTATTGAGTTAAAAAATCAACAATTTTTTTTCGTTTGATAATTCAAGTCATTTGAAGATTCATTATGTCAGTTAAAAATTCATCTCTTTGGTTGAAAATGTAACTATAAGGTTGAAAATTGATCTTTTTTATTTGAAAATTTAATTATTTGGTTGAAAATTGATTTATTTTGTTGAAAATTCGTCTTTGGTTGAATTCAACTCTGTTCATTGGGAATTTATATTTTTTTGTTGAAAATTCAAATTCTCTTTGGTTGAAAAATGAACTATTTTGTTGAAAGTCCGACTTTTTTGGTTGAATATTAATCTAATCTATTAATTATCTAATCATTGAATTAAAATTAATATTATTTTTAACTGCAAACTTAACTTTCTCATTTTTGGTTGAAAATGGATCTTTTTTAGTTGAAAATTCAACTATTTGGTGGAAAATTTAACTCTTTTGTTGAAAATTGAACTATTTTGTTGAAAACTCGTCTGCTTTGTGCTTCTGTTTTGAAAGAAAGATATTTTTTTATTGAAATATTAATAATTACATTTTTCTTTGAGAATTCATATTTTTTCGTTGAAAATTCAAATTCGTTGAAGATTTTATTAAAAATCCGTCTTTCTCGTTCGAATATTAATCTAATCTATTAATTATTTAATCTTTTAATTAATATTAATCTTATTTTCAACTGAAAATTGAACTATTCTATTTTCAGTTTAAAATTGATCTTTTTTGTTGAATTTATCTATTCCATTTTTTGTTGAATATTGATATTTGTAGTTGAAAATTCAACTATTTGGTTGAAAATTGAACTATTTTTTTGAAAATTAGTTTTTCTTTGGCTGCAAAGTAATCGTTTTAACTGAAAATGTAACTATTCCATTCTTTGTTGAAAATGATCTTTTTTAGTTGAAAACTCAACTATTCGGTGGAAAATTCACGTATTTTGTTAAAAATTCTTTTTTTTTTGGCAGAATCTTATTCTTCTTGGTTAAAAATTAATTTTTTTATTGAAAACTCAATTATACTTGGTTGAAAATCGAAATATTTTCTTCCAAATTTTTGTTGTTTGTTGACGATTCATCTCTTTTGTTGAAAATTCTTCTTCTTTGGTTTAATTCAACTGTTTTTGTTTTGGAAGAAAAATACTTTTTTGTTGAAAATTAAACTGCTTGGTTGAATATTGAATCACTTTCTTAAAAAATCATTTTTTGGTTTATAATTCATCTCTTTGGTTGAAAATTTAACTATTTTGTTGAAAATCTTTTTTTTTTTTGAAAGTTAATTTTTAACAGTAAATTTAACTATTCCATATTTGGTTGAATATTGATATTTTTTAGTTGAAAATTTAACTATTGTGTTAAAACTTCGTTTTTGTTTGGGTGAGAAGTAATCGTTTCTGAAAATGTAAATATTCCATTTTTGGTTGAAAATTGTTCTTTTTTAGTTAAAAATTGAACTATTTTGTTGAAAATTCGTCTTCTTTGGTTGAATTCAACTGTTTTTGTTTTCAAAGAAAAATCTTATTTGGTTGAAATATCATCTATTACATTTTTCGTTGAGAATTCATATTTTTTGGTGGAAAAGTTAACTATTTTGTTGAAAATCCGCCTTTTTTGGTTGAATATTACTCTAGTGTATTAATTATCTGATCTTTCAATTAATATTAATATTATTTGTAAATGAAAATTTAACTATTCCATTTTTGGTTGAAGATTTATCTTTTTTAGTTGAAAATGCAACTATAAGGTTGAAAATTGATCTTTTTTAGTTGAGAAATTTTAGGAATTTGAAGCGTTTTAAATTGAATTTCATATAGTATTAATATTACGTTTACTCAAAAGAATATATTTCCCTATTTTCACAAAAGAAAAATCAGTTATTGTATTTTATATTTGAATATTTCTATTTTTATATATTTATAAGGACTGAAAAAACATAATTTATAATAAACTCGCGAAATTGAATACATATTCCGAGTCGATTGTTTAAAAAATTCAAAATAGTGGCTCCGTACTATGAAAAATTATACCTGGAAAATCTTGAGATACGTGGAAAAGCCTGGAATTGTCAGGGAATTTTTTCCCAGTATAAAGTCTTAATAAGACATTATTTAATTTTTACTCTTCTCAATTAAACTGGTACAATTTTTCTAGTTGTGATTTTCAATTTTCAAAGTTTCATTGTGAATAAAATTGAAACTAAGCCCGGCTTTTTAAATTCTCCATCTCCACTTTCCTTGTAATTTCAGGGATTTCAACGAGTTTCTACAACGTTTAGAAATATTAAACAACTCAAAGAAGAGTTCTTCGACACCAAAAACTGCTTCTACCGATTCTAGAGAAGAATTTTTGACTGAAAAGTTGATCAGAACCAGAGTGAATCCAGTAATCTCGAAGACTGAAAATGAACCAGCAGAAAAGTCGAAACTTCCAAAGAATCCTCAAAAAGAAGCTAAAAATTGCAGCGTAGATCCGCTGGAGTGTGATCAGTGTGGGAAAAAATTTCGATTACAGGAGAGTTTCCGTACACACGTGCGAATTCACACTGGTGAAAAACCCTACACTTGTCACGTTTGCGGAAAGCAATTCGGACAAACTGGAAGTCTTTATTATCATCTGAAGCACGTGCATGGAGGTGTGAAAAATCACTCGTGTGATATCTGTGGTCGAAGTTTTGCCATGAAAGCCGCTATGGAAGATCATCGAAGAATTCACACCGGAGAACGGCCCTACGTTTGTGATTCTTGCGGAAAAACCTTTAAAACCAAGGCTTCCCTCTATATCCACTGCAAAACCCACACAAACGATTATCCTCATCAGTGCAGTTTCTGCAAAAAAGGATTCCGCTGGAGACAGCAGATGCTGGGTCATCTGACAACCCACACCGGTGTCAAGAATCACATCTGCGAGACTTGCGGAAAGGCTTTTGGGGTGAAAAACGACCTCACCCGACACAGGAGGATTCACTCGAAGGATAAACCTTATTCTTGTCAACATTGTGATCTCAGTTTTGCGCAAAAGAGGTATCTGAAGAGCCACGAGCGAAATAAACATAGTTGAAACTAGTTTTTATCAGTGCGGAATTTAAAAAAGGATTTATATTATTATTATTATTGAGGATTATAATAGGGGTCATCCATAAATTATGTTACCAATTTTGGCATAAAAAAACTACGAGACAATAGTTGAATTTTGAACATAATAAATTAATTTTTAACAAAATAGTTGAATTTTTAACCAAGTATAGTTCAGTTCTTAAACAAAGAAGATGAATTTTTAACAAAATAGTTCAATTCACAGCCAAAAAGATGAATTTTCGAAAAAGAATATTAATTCTCCACCCGAAATCAAATAGTTGAATTTTCTACCAAAATAGTTGAATTTTCAAATAAAAAGATAAGTTTTCAACCAAAAATGGAATCGTTACATTTATACTGAAAAAATTAATTTTTGACAAAAAAAAACGAATTTTACATAATATTTATATTTTCAAACAATAAGATTAATTTTCTACCCAAAAAGACAAATTTTCAACAAAATATATTAATTTTCCATGAAACAGTTCAATTTTCCACCCGACATGAAGTAATTGAATTTTCTACCAAAATAGTTGAACTTTCAACTAAAAAAGATAAGTTTTCAACCAAAAATGGAATAGTTACATTTTTAGTTAAAAAATTAATATTGGACC
>CAKNYM010048447.1:51975-71637 GCA_932195095.1 Andricus curvator
CCAATTCGGTTATATTATAAACTGTTTGCGAATTTTATTATTTGGGACTTTTTAAATTTGCTAATATTATTAACTGTTCGGGAATTTTATTATTTGGGAATTTTTCAATTGGAAATTTTATTATTAAGAATTTTCTAATTCGGGAATTGTATTATTCGGAAATTTTATTATTCAGGAATTTTATAATTCGGGAATTTTCTAGTACGGATATTTTATAATTCGGCAATTTTCTGTCGGGAACTTTCAAATTCTGTAATATTATAAGCTGTCGGTAATTTTATTATTTGGGGATTTTTCATTTGGGAAATATTATTAACTGTTCGGGAATTTTATTATTTGGGTATTTTCTAATTCGGGAATTTTCCAATTCGGGAACAGTTGCATTTTCAACCTGAAAATAATAGTTTTCGACAAAAAATGTGATAGTTGATATTTAAACCACAAAATATTATTATTTTAAATAAAAAACAGTTGAATATAAAACAAAACAAAAACGAATTTTCAACAAAATACTTGAATCCTCAACTAAAACAGATTCATTTTCAACCATACAGTCACATTTTCAAACAAAAAATTAATTTTCCACAAAAAATACGAATTTTAAACCCAATACATATATTTTTTACCAACTAGTTGAATTTTTTATCAGAAAGACGAATTTTCAACAAAATACATACATTTTTAACCAATTAGTTGAATTTTCTACCAGAAAATACGAATTTTCAACAAATTATATAAATTTTCAACTTAATATTTTTTATTTAATAAATATTAATATATATATATATATATATTATATATATATATATATATTTATATATATATTAATAAATATATTTAGTAAATATTTTTTTCAACTAAATATTATTTTTTATGCATGGGATGTTAGTCCAAATTTTATTTGATTAATTTTTAGTCTATATTTTTTTCGTTTCTAAAAATTTTAAACTAAATATTTGAATTTCTAACTTAAACATGTTAAATTTTTAACCAAAAATGTAGTGTAATTTTTATTGAGGAGAATTAATTTTGAATAAAGAAAACTAATTTTGTACAAAACAGTTTAATTTTGTGAAATTTTTAAGTAAAAAAGACGATTTTTCTATAAAAGAGTTGAACTTTCAACCCGCGAATATGAATTTCCAGCAAAAAAGTTAATTTACAACCAACCAGTTGAATTTTTAAGAAAATAGTTAAATTTCCAGTTGAAAAAAATATTTTTTAATAAAAAAAACGAACTTTCAACTAAAATTATAAATCTTCAACCAAAAAAATGAAGTTTTAAGAAAGTGGTTCAACTTTCAACGAAGCAGTTGAAGTTTTATTATAAAAAGATGAATTTTCAACAAAAATGTAATAGTTGATATTTTAACAAACAAGATTTTAATTTAAAATAAAAAACAGTTAGATTTAACGAACAAAGACAATTTTTCAACAAAATACTTGAATTCTCATCTAAAACAGATTAATTTGCAACCACACATTGCATTTTTAACAAAAAAAATTGATTTTCTACAAAAAAATATGAATTGTCAACAAAATACTTCAATTTTCAACCAATTGTTTAATTTTTGGGTCGAAAATACGAATTTTCTACAAAACAATTGAATTTTCAACAAAAAAGTTAATTTTCAACCGAAACCGATTCATTTTTAACCAGATACTAGCATTTTTAACAAAAAAAGATGAAATTTATACAGAAAGAGATACATTTTGAAATCAAAAAGATGAATGTTCAACAAAACTAAATTTCAATCAAATTATTGAATTATTAAGTCAAAAAGGTAGATTTGTAACAAAACAGTTGAATTTTCAACCAAGAAATTGTTGAATTTTTAACAAAATAATTCAATTTTGAACCAAATAATAAAATTTTTGAATAAAAAAGACAAATTTTTAACGAAAAATTTAATAGTAAACTTTTCAATCAAGAAGAATGAACCCACAACCAAAAATAGTTGGATTTTTTTATTAGGTTCTATTATTTCAGTTCGCATTTAAGTGGACAAATGAAAAAACGGGGAAAGACTGTTAAGCCTGCGATAAATAAATAGGAATTTTGATAATTTGTAGACCAAGAAAAAACATTTTAAACATTTAAGTTTATTTTTAATACTTGAAAAATTTTATAACACTATTTTGACACTATTTAAAAAAAAAATTTGACACTATTTACACTATTTTTTATCTCTAATGTGAGTCCGAGGCCTGAGAAGAAAAATATATCCAATCAGATGTTATCATGCAATTTAAAATAAGTTTGATTTCAACTTTTTTTTAAAAGTTAAGTTCAATTCTTAACTTTTTCAATTTTGAAAGCATTCTGTTTACAATGCGTGATTAAAATTTTTTTTTTTAATTTTCCATTTTGGGTCTTCATTTTAAAGAATTTTAAATTGCAGATTTGAAGTTATTTCAAAATTGAAAATAGCTTATAAAGTTTCAGTCCGAGATTTTCATTTGTTTGACTACTAAGGCTTTCGAATTAAAACAGTTCAATTTTTAACGTTGAAATCTGTAAATTTTTTTATTTTGAACAAATTCAGAATTTTCTTGTAAAATCAATTATTATTCAATTTTTAATACACGAACTACAGTTCAATTTTAAAAATCAATAATTAATTAATTTTAACAATAATTTTTAAATGTTTAACAAGGAGATGATCAGAGATGGGATTTTTTTTGTTAAATCTCATAAATTCCCTATCTGAGAGTCAATTGTATGACTATTAATTTGCCAAAACATTATTTGCCAATGGCAACCCGTTTACGAAAAAATCAACTTTTTCCAAAATTTTTTTATGGATTGAAATTTTTAGTAAATTCTAACGTAAAATTATGTAAATATAACATTTTTTGCCCTTTCATCTAAATGTTACAAATACCGACCCCCACCCCCCTTCCACTTTCACTCAGTGAAAATTTTAAAAAGTAAAAAAAGCCTATTTCAATTCAGAAAAACAATGAACCAAAATTTCCTCCCTTCCAATTCAATAAAAATGTTAAAAACAAAAGAATTTTTTACTAGGATTTACTTATTTTTATTTTTTACAGATATTTCTAGTAAAAAATGGATTTGTATATAACATCTTGCATAATAAAGCGTATTTCAGAAAAAGGATTCTTCCTCTGATCTCTCTAGTAGCTCAGTGGTTAGAGCACCTGACCGGAAATCAGTTGACCTGGTGTTGGAATCCCAGAGAAGTGAAAGGAGAAGATCTTTTTTCTGATAAAATTTAATTTAAAAAATTTTAATTTATAGCTCCATCTAGTCTGAGGACGTTAAATATTTTCTGTATCAGAGGATATAACTTTGATCGATATTGTAGATTTCCATTTTCACAGTGTGTGTGAAAGGATTTCTCTTCGGATCGATCGTTACCACCTCCGATGATAATACAGATTCCTAGTAAAAAATTGATTTGTATATAACATCTTGAATAATAAAGCGTATTTCAGAAAAAGGATTCTTCCTCTGATGTCTCTAGTAGCTCAGTGGTTAGAGCACCTGACCGGAAATCAGTTGACCTGGTGTCCGAATCCCAGATGAGTGAAAGGAGAAGATCTTTTTTGTGAATAAATTTAACTTAATAAATTTAACTTGCAAAATTTTAATTTATAGCTCCATCTAGTCTGAGGACGTTAAATATTTTCTGTATTAGAGAATATAACTTCAATCGATATTGTAGATTTCCATTTTCACAGTGTGTGTGAAAGGATTTCTCTTCGGATCGATCGTTATCATCTCCGATGATAATACAGATTTCTAGTAAAAAATTGATTTGTATATAACATCTTGCATACTAAAGCGTATTTCAGAGAAAGGATTCTTCCTCTGATCTCTCTAGTAGCTCAGTGCGTAGTGCACCTGACCGGAAATCAGTTGACCTGGGTGTTCGAATCCCAGAGGAGTGAAAGGAGAAGATATTTTTTCTGAATAAATTTAACTTAATAAATTTAACTTACAAAATTTTAATTTATATGTCCATCTAGTCTGAGGACATTAAATATTTTCTGTATTAGATGATATAACTTTGATCGATATTGTAGATTTTCACAGTGTGTGTGAAAGGATTTCTCTTCGGATCGATCGTTACCATCTCCGATGATAATACAGATTCCTAGTAAAAAATTGATTTGTATATAACATCTTGCATAATAAAGCGTATTTCAGAAAAATGATTATTCCTCTGATCTCTCTAGTAGCTCAGTGGTTAGAGCACCTGACCGAAAATCAGTTGACCTGGTGTTCGAATCCCAGCGGAGTGAAAGGAGAAGATCTTTTTTCTGAATAAATTTAATTAAAAAACAAAATAAGTGCACCAAAATTTCCTCCCTTCCACAACTAGAAAAAAAATCTTTAAAATATAAAATGTCCCTCTTCCAATTCAGAAAAAATTAAAAACTAAAATTTCCTCCCTTCCACAACTCAATAAAAATGTTAAAAATAAAAAAACTTCCCTCTTCCAATTCAGAAAAAAATTTAACATAAAAAATGCAATGCTTCCAACTCGGAAAAATATTAAAAATAAAAAATATTCCTATTCCAATTCAGAAAAAATTGAAAACCTAAAATTCCTTCCTTCCACAACTTAATAGAAATGTTAAAAATAAAATCTTCCCTTAAACTCAATAGAAGTGATAAAAATAAAAAACCGGCCTCTTCCAATTCAGAAAAGGAAAATGGAAACCTAAATTTACTTCCTTCCAATTCAATAAAAATGTTAAAAATAAAAAAAAATCCTTCCAATCCAACAAAAATTAAAAAATTAAATTTTTTTGACGTCTATCTCGATAAAAATCTTTAAAATATGCTATGTCTCTCTGCCAATTCAACAAAAATTAAAAACAAAAATTTCTTCATTTCAAACTCAATAACAAAGTACAAAAAAAGTTCCTCTCTTAATTCGGAAAAAAAATTAAATAACAAAATTTCTTCCTCCTCTTTTAAAATTAGAATTGTGCAATTCAAGCGTTTTTTATACACATCAATCCTTTAAAGATGAATAGTTTAAAATTTTAAGTCGTTTCAAATTAATAATGGTTTAATTGTTATTTGTACATCAAATTGTTTAGTTTTGAATATTTGATTTATAATTGCTCATTTTAAATGAACATCAAATATTTCTAAATATTAAAAATTGTTCTTTTTTTTAATTGAAAATTTTCAAACTGAATCGGTTAAAAATGGAATATTTTAGACTGAAACAATATTTGAATAGGATTTGAAATTGAATAGAAGCGTTTAATTATGAATTTATTAATTTGAAGTTACATTAATTAAAACAGTTTAATTTTTATCGTTGAAATTTTTTAATTTTGAAAAAATTCAGAATTGCCTTATAAAATTAACTATATTTTAATTCTCAATACTCGAACTATAGTTCAATTTTAAAAATAATTCATTAATTTATATATACAGTTGATCAACTTGAAACTTTTTTTATCAAAATTTTTTTATTTCAAACGCTTTTGATTGTTAATTGTTTAATAAGGAGATTTTTACTAGAATCAGATTATCAGTTGATCTGATGTTCGAATCCCAGCGGAGTGAAAGCAGAAGATCTTTTTTTCTAAATAAATTTAATTTCAAAAATAAGGAGATGATCAAAGTTATAATTAAAAAAAAAAAATATCATTGATTCTCTATCGCTCGTTTTTAATACTAAATTCGCTTTTTTCTTGAATTTTTAACTTAAAAAATCTAGATTTTTGAAGATTTCAAGAGAATGAAAAAATTTTCTTTAGATTCTTAGGAAAATTTAAAAAGATTTCTTATTTTGCAAAATTCATTTTAAGAGAAAATTTAAAAAAGATTATTAAAACGTTTTCTAAAATTTCGAAAAAGTATGCTGAAGATTTTGAACGACAAATTTTGCAATTTTACAAGATTACGAAATTTTAGAGAAAATTCGAGTAAGTTTAAGATATTCAGAACATTTGAAATTATTCAAATATAATTGAATTCTTGAGAATATTTAAAAAAAAATGTTAAACAAAATGTAGATTTTTTAAGGTTTAGAATAAAAATTTAGAAGTTTTTGAAGAATTTTTAAAGCATTCAAGACAATGAAAAAATTTTCTTTAGATTCCTAGGAAAATTTCAAATCTGGCAGATTTTAAGGAAATTAAATTTTTTAACTTTAGGAAGGTTTAGAAGTTTTGCAAAATTAAAAAAATAATTTCATTTTAAGATTTCAAAAAATGTCGAAAAAATGTAGATCTTTGGAAATTTCGAAAAAATAAGCTTTTTAAGAATTTTGAAAGATTTCAAGAAAATCAAACCAAAAGATTCTTAAGATTCCTGGAAAATTTTCAAATGAATTTTTATTTAGAAAAATTGATTTTAAGAGAATATTTAAGAATATTTCGAAACATTTTAAAAGATTTCCAAAATTTGCATAAAAGAATATAGGTACATAAGATATTTTAAAGCAAATAATGTTTTAAACACTGTAGATTTTTGAAGATTTCGAAAAAAAGGAAGCTTTTGAAGCAAAATTTTAGAGGATTTCCAAAATTATAAAGTATTTTTTTTCTTTTTGAACTTCTTACAGTCCTAAACATTTTTTAAACTGACTCGAATTTTTCCTGATATTTTGTAAAATCCTCGAAAATAAAAAAATTTCTTTAAAATTTTCTAGATTCTTTTTCGACATATCAAAACCATTTGGAATTTTTTTAAGAATTTCACGAAAATTTTATTTATATAACTTTAAAAACAAACTGATAATACTTATTTCCTTGTTCTTAGATTCGAAATGTTTATTTTGTTTAAAAATTATTTTTCCTCTCAAATCTAGTTTATTAAATACTCATGTTGAAAATTAGATTTTCAATTTTTTTCAATTTTCAAGTTTTAAAAATTCAACTTTAAAAACTCAAATTTCTGCAATTTTTAACTGCTGAAAATTTAAGAAAAAAGCGAATTTTATATTAAAAACGAGTGTCAAAAAATGTTATATTTATAAATTGATAGTCATCCAATTGACACTCAAATAGAATAATTATAAAATTCCCGAATAATAAAATTCCCGACAGTTTACAATATTACCGAATTTGAAAATTATCGAATGATAAAATTCCCAACAGAAAATTTCTGAATTATAAAACATAAAATATATTTTTTTTATAAATATTATTTACTTGTTAAAAATAAAATATTCAAATATTCTTATACAAAAAATATGTTTCATGTTTTAAAGATTCTAAAATTATTGTTTAGATTTAAAATAACAATAATTGAAAAATTATCATCCAGAAATATATTTCTTCAATTATTGTTATTTTTAATTTAAACAATAATCTTCGAAAGTTTGAACATTAAAAATATATTTTTTTTATAAAAATATTTGATTATTGTATTTTTAATCAATAAATAATATTCATAAAAAAATTTTAATTCTTCAAACTCAGGAATTTTCTGGTTCGGATATTTTATAATTCGGCAATTTATTGTAGGGAATTTTATTATTCGGGAATTTTCCAATTCAGTAATATTATAAACTGTCGGGAATTTTATAAATCGGGAATTTTATTTTTCGGGAATTTTCCAGTTTGTGAATTTTATTAGTCTGAATTTGTATTATTCGGGAATTTTATTAATCGGGAATTGTACCGAATTTTAAAATCATCGCATAATAAAATTCCCGAAACTAGAAAATTTATGAATTTAAACAATTAAAAAATGATTATTTAATAAATATTATTTATTATAAATACATTAATTAAATATTTAGTTTAATGTTTTATTTTTTTAAATGATTGTTTTAATATTTCATTATTGTATTCTTTATAAATTAATAATATTTATTTCGAAAAATTGTTATTGTTTAAATTCGGGAATTTTTTAGTTCCGAGAATTATACGGTGTCGGATATTTGATAATTACGCAATTATCGGTCGGAAATTTTATTAATCGGGAATTTTCTAATTTGAAAATGGGACGACTAAAAAATCACGGAATATAAAATTCCCGACATTTTTAAATTCCCAAAAAAGAAATTATTCGAAATAGAAAATTCCTGAAATTATAAAATGGTTGAAATGTAAAAATCGCGTGTTGGAAATTCCCAAATAATAAAATTTGCGAACAGTTTATGTTTATAATATTAACGAATTTGAAAATTCCCGAATTATAATGTTCCTGAATTTAAGCATTTCTTAACATTATTATTTGATACATTTTATTTGTTTATTGAAAATACAAGAATGAAATATTCAAACAATAATTTAAAAAGAAATTAAATTTTTCTTATTTTCTTAGATCAAAATGTTTCATTATTGTATTTTAAATAAATAAATAATATTTATTCAAAAAACTTTTTTCTAATTTTTTTTAATTTAGGGAATTTCGTGTGTCGGGAAATTTATTATTCGAAAATTTTCTAATTCGGGATTTTTATATTTTGGTAATTTTATCATTTTTGGAATTTTATTTTTCGTCATTTTTCAGTCATCCCTTGGAAGGTAGTAAATTTAGGTTTTCAATTTTTTCTGAATTGGAAGAGGGACATTTTTTTAATTAAAATTTTTTTATAAAGTTGTAATGGACATTTTAGTTGTTAATTTTTGTTAAATTGTGAGGAAATTTTGGTTTTCAATATTTTATGAATCGGAAGATTGATAATTTTTAATTTTAAACATTTTTATTGAGTTTGAAGGGAGGAAATTCAGGTTTTCATTTTTTTCTGAATTGGAAGAGCAATATTTTTTATTTTTAAGATTTTTATATTATTAGTGCAGTTTTGGAACCAGGAATATTTTTCCTCGATTAAATCAGCCACCCTGAGATTTTTCGATTTAAAATTTTTTTTGTTCTCATCCACAGATAGATACGTGGTAATATCATTAATCGAAGAAAGAGTCAAAGTCGTAATCGAGTTGCTCGAAGGTCTGAACAAAGTTCATGAACAAGAATGGAATCCAAGAAGAACAATTTTATTTTGCGTTTGTGAAAATTCTTCCAGAGACTGTTTTGACGAATTGCCAAGTTACATTCAATCAAAAATTGTGGCATTTATAACCACTGATGATTCTCTAGAATCGAAAAATTTATTTGAAGAAGATTGTCTTTTAGTTTCTGGATCCAATATCGCTGAAGCTGCGGTTTCAAAAGCAGCTGATTCAATGAGGAATTTTGATCCAGAGGCAATTAGTGTTTGCAATGAGAGAGAATTAATTTCTCTTCCTCGTCCTGATTTGGATATTCCTTATGCGATTCTTTCTTTCGTGGTAAGTTGCGGTAAGCAGATTCATCTCATTTTTATTTTTACTATAATTACTTTTTCATTGGAAAAGAAACTCGGTTCATTTTCCAACATTTTGTTATAGATTTCACAGCAAATTTTATATGATTCGAAAACATATATGATTTACAGAAAGTTTCTTTATTATTATTATTATTATTATTATTCTTTATTATTTTTTGTAGAAAACTAATATCCTACATTGAAAGTTTGTATTCCTCGTTTAGTTACCGTTACCGTTACTTAGTTAACCATAAGGCGATCTCATCGACGATGGGCGATCTCATCGACGATGGGTGATCTCATCGACGATAGGCGATCTGTGTTTATTTGAACTCGAGATGTTTGTTTTCATAAGAAGCTTAGTGGAAGTATATGCATTTATACTTCGGTATATATACGATTCCTTTCACGCATTTTTTTAAAAAGAAGGCTTTTAATTAACATTTTTAATATTTCATTCATATTTTGAAAAATTCATTTTCGATTTAACGTTTTAGTCATAGTTCATATTTATATTTCAAAATGTTTGAAACTTTCGAAATTTTGAGTACCATTTATTTTTGAATTGTGTTTGGATTTTTTATAATAAGTTTGGTTAATTTTTAATTTAAAAACCAACTTTACATTTTTCTTCAACTTTTCAGAAGGACCTTGGCCTTTTTTCAACGAATAGGATAAATTAGTTTAGGGTATCAAGAAATAATGTATTTCCAATAATTCGTTTCTACTATAGCTTGCTAATATATAATAATTATTAATTATTTTAACAATTTTCATAAACATATTTAGAGTTTGGCTATTTTTCAAGGAATAGGTACAGTTTGTTTACAAAGTCAACTACGAATGTCTTTCTGATGACACTTTTCTATGTTGCTTCGTAAATTTACAATAATTATTAATAATTTAAACAATTTGCATAAACAACTTCAGAGTTTGGCTATTTTTCAACGAATAGGCTAAATTTCTTTTACATAATTCACTAAGAATATCCTTCCGATGACTCTTTTCTATGAAGCTTTGCAAATTTACAAGAATTATTAATTATTTAAACAGTCTTCATAAACATATTCAGAGTTTGTCTATTTTTCAAGGAATGGGCAGAATTTGTTTACGGAGTCAACTAGGAAAGTCTTTTCGATGACTATTTTATATGCTGCTTTGTAAATTTACAAGAATTATTATTTGTAATATCATTATTTTTAACGAATTGGCTCAATTTGTTCACAGAACCAACAAGAATGAAATAAAAATAAGTCTTTCCTATGTTACTTTGCAAATTTACAATAATTGTTAATTATTTTAACAATTTTCATCAACATATTCAGAGTTTGGCTGTTTTTCAACAAATAGGCTCACCTTGCTTACGAATTCAACTAAGAATATCTCTTCGATGACTGTTATCTATGTTGCTTTTTAAATTTACAATAATTTTCAATTATTTAAACACTTTTTATTAAAAAATTGAGAGTTTGGCTGTTTTTTAACGAATAGGCTCCATTTTTTATAGAATTAAGTAAGAATATCTTTGCAGTGACTCTTTGCTATAATGCTCTGCAAATTTCAAAGAATGAATAATTATTTAGACAATTTTGATAAACAAATCAAGAGTTTGGCTATTTTTCAAAGAATAGGCTCAATTTGTTTACGGAATCAATGAAGAATGTGTTTCAAATACCTCTTTCCTATGATTCTTTGAAAATTTACAATAATTATTAATTACTTAAACAATTTTCATAAACACATTCAGAACAATTTGTTTACGGAGTCAACTAAGATTGTCTTCCCGATGACTCTTTACTATGTTTTGTAAATTTATAAGAATTCTTAGTTATTTAAACAATTTCGATTAAAAAATTTAGAGTTTGGCTATTTTTTAACGAATATAGGCTCAATTTTTCACAGAATTAGATAAGAATATCATTCCGTTGACATTTTTCTATAATGCTCTGCAAATTTCAAAGAATTAATTATTATTTAAACAATATTGATAAACAAATTGAGAGTTTGACCATTTTTCAACGAGTAGGCTCGATTTGTTTACGGAATGAATAAAAAATGTTTTTCAAATATAAACACATTCAGAACAATTTGTTTGCGGAGTCAACTAAGATTGTCTTTCCGGTGACTCTTTACTATGTTTTGTAAATTTACAAGAATTATTAATTATTTAAACAATTTCGATTACAAAATTTAGAGTCTGGCTATTTTTCAATGAATAGGCTCAATTATTTACATAATTATTTATTCTGCATCGTGAGAGGGTATCCATGCGAAGCCGTGTTCAAATCAAAATTATTGAAGTAAAAATTAATTTCATGGTATTTTATTGAAATTCATTTCCAAATAAAATAAATACATGCAAATAAATTGGCCTCGCGCGGAGCGCGCGTATGTGGCTCTAGTTTGGTTGAAAATTCATCTCTTTGATTGAAAATCAGTTTTTTAAAATTGAAAAATAATTTTTTTAACTGAAAATTTAACTTCCATTTTTTGTCGAAAGTTTATCTTTCTGGATAGAATCTTCTTGGTTTTGTTAACTATTTTGTTGAAACTTTGCTTAAAGATTTAACTATTTTGATGAAAATTATTTTTTTTCAAATATATTCTTTTAACTGAAAATTTAACTATGCCATGTTAGGTTTAACTTTTATTTTCTTTCCTGGAAAATTCAGCTATTTGATTAAAAATGTCTGTATTTTGTTTCAACTTTATCTTTTGTGGTAAAATATTGATCATCTTGGTGAGTCATTCATATTTTCAGTTAAAAATTAATTTCTTTGCTTGAAAATTCAACTATAAGGTTGAAAATTCATCTCTTTGATTGAAAATTATTTTTTTTATTGAACAAACAAATTTTTTGACAGAAAATTTAACTACTCCATTTTTTGTCGAAAGTTTATCTTTTTTGATAGAAATTTGATCTTCTTGGTTGAAAATTCATCTGTTTCCTTAAAAATTCTTTACTTGAAAATTCTACTATTTGGTTGAAAATTTCTGTGTTTTGTTTAAACCTTATCTTTTGTGGTAGAATATTAATCTTCTTGGTGTCTAATTCACTTTTGCAGTTGAAAATTAATTTTTTTGGTAGAAAACTAATCTGTTTGGTTGAAAATTCATCTCTTTGATTGAAAATCAGTTTTTTTTATTGAAAAATAATTTTTTCAACTGAAAATTTAACTTCCATTTTCTGTCGAAAGTTTATCTTTTTTGATAGAAATTTAATCTTCTTGGTTGAAAATTCATCTGTTTCCTTAAAAATTCTTCACTTGAAAATTCTACTATTTGGTTGAAAATTTCTGTATTTTGTTTAAACCTTATCTTTTGTGGTAGAATATTAATCTTCTTGGTGTCTAATTCACATTTTCAGTTGAAAATTAACTTTTTTGGTAGAAAACTAATCTGTTTGGTTGAAAATTCACCTCTTTGATTGAAAATCAGTTTTTTTATTGAAAAATAATTTTTTCAACTGAAAATTTAACTTCAATTTTCTGTCGAAAGTTTATCTTTCTGGATAGAATCTTCTTGATTGAAAATTTACCTGTTTGCTTGAAAATTGAGCTATTTTGTTGAAATTTTTTTTTTTTCTAATAAATTCTTTTAACTGAAAAATTAACTATTCCATGTTTGGTTTAACTTTTATCTTCTTTCCTGGAAAATTCAGCTATTTGATTGAAAATGTCTGTATTTACTTTAAACTTTATCTTTTGTGGTAGAATATTGATCATCTTGGTGAGTCATTCATATTTTCAGTTAAAAATTAATTTCTTTGGTTGAAAATTGAACTATTAGGTTAAAAATTTATCTCTTTGCTTGAAAATCAGTTTTTTTATTAAAAATTTTTTTTTAACTGATAATTTAACTATTACATTCTTTGTCGAAAATTTTATCTTTTTTGATAGAAATTTAATCTTCTTGGTTGAAAATTCATCTGTTTCGTTGAAGTTTTGTATTTTTTAGTGAAAAATTCATCTATTGGGTTCCAAAATCATTTTTTTTGTTGAACATTCATTATTTTAGTTAAAAATTAATTTATTCGCTCAAAAATGTATCTATTTTGTTGATAATAATTCGTTTTTTGGGTTGAAAATGAATTTTTTAACTGAAAATTTAATTATTCCATGCTTGATTTAACATTTATCTTCTTTCCTTGAAAATGCAGCTATTTGGTTGAAAATTTCTGTATTTTGTTTAAACTTTATCTTTTGTGGTAAAATATTAATCTTCTTGGTGATTAATTCACATTTTCGTTTGAAAATTCATTTTTTTGGTTGAAAATTCATCTCTTTGATTGAAAATTAGTTTTTTTTTATTGAAAAATAATTTTTTTTATTACAGAAAATTTAACTATTCAATTTTTTGTCGAAAGTTTATCTTTTTTGATAGAAATTTAATCTTCTTGGTTGAGAATTCATCTGTTTCCTTAAAAATGTCACTACATATTTTGTTGAAAATCTATCAATTTTGTTGATTTTTTTTTTTTAAATAAAATATTCGACTATTGGGTTAAAATTCATTTTATTGGTTGAAGATTCATTATTATTTTATTTTTTGTA
Organism: Andricus curvator; assembly: GCA_932195095.1. Taxonomy (NCBI): domain Eukaryota; kingdom Metazoa; phylum Arthropoda; class Insecta; order Hymenoptera; family Cynipidae; genus Andricus; species Andricus curvator. Next base: position 65,780 of record CAKNYM010048447.1, read on the forward strand.
TTTTGTTTAAAAGTTATCTTCTGTTGTAGAGTATAAATCTTCTTGGTAAGTAATTCACATTTTCAGTTGAAAATTCATTTCTTTGGTTGAAAATTTAACTATTAGGTTGAAAATTCCTATTTTTTCTTAAAATAAATCTTTTTTAGTAGAAAATTAATTCTTTTGGTTGAAAAATCATCTCTTCGATTTGAAATTAGTTTTTTTTTATTATTATTTTTTTAGCTGAAAATTTAACTATTCCATTTTTTGTCCAAAATTTAATCTTCTTGGTTGAAAATTCATCTGTTTCGTTGAAGTTTTGTATTTTTAGTGAAAAATTCATCTATTGGGTTCAAAATTCATTTTTTGGTTGAAAATTCATTTTTTTAGTTAACAAATAATTTGTTTGCTAGAAGATTTAACTATTTTGTTCTTTTATGATAGAATATTAATCTTCTTGGTGACTAATTCACATTTTTGGTTGAAAATTCATTTCTTTGGTTGAAAATTGAACTATTAGGTTGAAAATTCATCTCTTTGATTGAAAATTAGTTTTTTAATTAAAAAATAATTTTTGTAACTGAAAATTTAACTTCTATTTTTTGTCGAAAGTTTATCTTTTTTGGTAGAAATTTAATCTTCTTGCCTGAAAATTCATCTGTTGGGTTGAAAATTTAACTATTTTGTTGAAAATTCATCTATTTTGTTGAGAATTTATCTTTTTTTAGTAAACAATTCAACTATTGTGTTAAAATTCATTTTTCCGATTGAAGATTCATTATTTTACTTAAAAATTAATTTCTTTGCTTAGAAATTTATCTACTTTGTTGATAATTCGTTTTTTCTTGTTGAAAATGAATTTTTTAACTGAAAATTTAACTATTCCATGTTGGGTTTAATATTTATCTTCTTTGCTTGAAAATTCTCCTATTTGGTTGAAAATTTCTGTATTTTCTTTAAACTTTATCTTTTGTGGTAGAATATTAATCTTCTTGGTGACTAATTCAAATTTTCAGTTGAAAATGATTTTTCTGGTTGAAAATTTAACTATTAGGTTGAAAATTCCTTTCAAAATTCGAAATTTGGTTGAAAATTCATGTCTTCGATTAAAAATTAGTTTTTTGAATTAAAAAATAATTTTTTTAACTGAAAATTTAACTTCCATTTTTTGTCAAAAGTTTATATTTTTTGATAGAAATTTAATCTTCTTGGTTGATAATTCATCTGTTTGGTTAAAAATTTAACTATTTTGTTGAAAATTCATCTATTTTGTTGAGAATTTGGCTTTTTTTAGTAAAAAATTCAACTATTGGGTTAAAATTCATTTTTCTGGTTGAAGATTCATTATTTTAGTTCAAAATTAATTTATTTGCTTAAAAATTTATCTACTTTGTTAATAATTCGTTTTTTCTTGTTGAAAATGAATTTTTTAACTGAAAATTTAATTATTCCATGTTTTTGGTTTAACATTTATCTTCTTTACTTGAAAATTCAGCTATTTGGTTGAAAATTTCTGTATTTTCTTTAAACTATATCTTTTGTGGTAGAATATATTAATCTTCTTGGTGAGTAATTCACATTAATGTTTTGGTAGAAAATTAATCCTTTCGGTTGAAAATTCATCTCTTTGATTGAAAATTAGGTTTTTTGTTAAAAATTAAGTTTCTTTACTGAAAATTTAACTATTCCATTTTTTGTCGGAAATTTATATTTTTGATAGAAATTTAATCTTCTTGGTTGAAAATTCATGTTTCCTTAAAAATTTTTTTTTTTATTAATTAGATGTTTTGAGTCGCATCGACTGCTGTGGTCATTAGCGACTACATTAGTTACATAGTATCTTCTATTAGTTGCACATGTACATTATATTCAAGATTGTCTTTGTCCGGTTTCGTTTTGTAAAGTTTAGAAAAATATAACAAAATGTACATCAAAATAGAAGAAAAAATTTTGACATAAAAATCACAGAAGGAATAATATTATAACTATGTTGACACTTGGCACACATTTAGAGGAGACACTGATAAATTTACAATCTAGATTGAATTTCGGATTCCAATATCATCCAGGAAGTTGAGCACATTTCTGAAGGTAACTGGATCAGTGAGCATTCGCTTGAGGTCGATTCCAATTTTATGTTGATTCCGCTTAGTTGTATGATTGGAGCATTCTGTCAGTATGTGTTTAATGGTGAGATGTACTTCGCAGGTATCACATTTTTCTGGATCACTTTTTGTCATCAGGTAGGAATGTGTCAACTTTGTATGGCCAATTCTTAGTCGAGTGAGTGTCACTTGATCCTTTCGGTCTTCTAAAAGGATCTGATTTTTTTCAAATATGTCCTTTCTAATCAGGTGCAGTTTAGTGGTTATACTGTTCTTCCATTGTTCATTCCATAAGGTGTTGATAGCATTACAGATCCATATTTTCAGATCCTTGTAATATACAGGCACAGGCACTTCAGGCTCTGGAAGAAAACAGGCAGATTTAGCTAGAGAGTCAGCATTTTCATTTCCTTCAATACCCATGTGAGATGGGATCCAAATCAGAATAATTTCTTTTCCTCGATTTTTTAGGTTGTAGAAGGTCTCTTGTAATTCTTGGGTGATATGATCAAAGTTAGTTGTATTTGTAGTAGCCTCAATAGCAGACAAGGAATCACTGAGAATGACAAAACGGGAATCATTACTTCTGTCTATAAATTTCATGGCCTGTAAAAGAGCATAAGTTTCACATCTGAATATACTGTAGAACTCAGGCAGTTTATATTGGAATTTTTCATCTGGTGTCACCACCGAGCAACCACTTCCGACGTTTGATTTAGATCCATCAGTATATATTTGAGTGTGATTTGGAAAGGAGTTGAGGATCTCAGTTAAGGCATTTTTGTACTTTCTAGAGTCAGTTTTGTTTTTGGGAAATTTACGAAGATCAGTAATGATGGTTGGTACTGGAAATTCCCAATAGGGAAAATTGTGGAATCTTCTGCAAGCAATCTCTGGAAGTTCGAAGTTAATTTCTTGGAGGTACGTGTTCATTCGGACGTATAGAGGCTCTGGAGCTCTGGGATGTTTATTGTAGACGTCCTCGTAGTTTCCGAGGAAAAGATTATTGTACGCAGGATTTAAGGGAGTTGAGGCTATCGCAGTAGCATAGTTTAGACTTAGTTGCATTCTTCTGTACTCCAATGGGGATTCACCCGCTTCGGAGAGGATGCTATTTACCGGACTTGAGAAAAAGGCTCCCATAGCAATTCTTATTCCAGCATTATGAATGGGAGAGATCATGTCTAAAGCGTTTGGATTGGCTGAATTATAGATTATAGAACCATAATCTAGTTTGGATCTAACAACGGCTTTGTAGGTATTGACCAATAGTTTTTGATCAGCTCCCCAGTTTCTTTTAGCGAGGGTTTTAATAATGTTAAGTCTTCTATTACAATCTGTTTTTAAGTGTTTGAGGTGGGGGATCCAGGTAAGCTTATTGTCAAAATAAAGCCCTAGAATTCTTATTGTATCTACTACTTCCAGCTCATGGTTTTCCAAATATAACGTGGGAGCCTGATCGTAGGATTTATTTCTAGAGAATAAGATGCACTGAGTTTTGGTTTTAGAAAATTTGAAACCAGTTTTTCCAGCCCACTCTTGAAGATTATTGAGACACCTCTGGATTAATTCTTGTGTAATAGGGAGATCTTTCCCACTACAGTAGAATGTGAGATCATCAGCGAAGGCATTTTTTTTAATTGGTCGAGGAATACATTTGGTGACGTCATTGAAGGTTATTAAAAAGAGAGTGACACTGAGGACTGATCCCTGCGGCACTCCATTTTCAAGTTTTACTCTTTTGGATAAGTGACCATTTACTCGGACTTGTATGAATCTTTCCAGAAGGAAGTTCTTTATGAAGATTAACATTGAACCGTCGACATCATTATCAAGTAGTATATGAAGGATTCTATTTCTCCAGACCATTTCATAGCATTTTTCAATGTCAAGTGAAACTGCCAGAAGATGTTGGCCATTGACAAATGCATCACGTATACTTGTTTCGAGATTTATTAAAGAGTCAAGAGTAGATCGGTGTTGTCTAAAAGCACTTTGGTGGATATCAAAAAATCCTTTGTTTTCTAAAAACCATCTAAGTCGTCTGTTGATAATTTTCTCCATAAGTTTACACATATTACAAGTTAGGGCGATAGGTCGGTAGCTGCTAGCTTTTAATCGATCTTTTCCTGGTTTATGGATTGGAGCGATAAGAGATTCTCTCCATCTTTCTGGGAAAACTTTGTGAATCCATATACAGTTAAACACATCAAGGAGGTATTGTAATGCTTTCGAGGAGAGGTTTTTAAGGAGAATATTAGGTATTTTATCAGGTCCTGGACTAGTGTTTTTGGATTGTTTAAGTGCTGACATGAGTTCGTTCAATTGAAGAGACGTGTTTATGACTAAGTTTTTGTTTTCTTCAAATCTTGGGTCAGTAAAATCTTCATTTCTAACTTCTAAGTTTGAAGGTGAGAAAGTTTTCATCATAATTTGCGTTGCTGGAATTAGAAGCGTAATTGTCGGCCAGTTCGTCAGCAATTTCAGTAGAGTCAGACGAAATCGAACCATCCACTTTTTCCAGGGCTGTGATACGCATAGTGGTTGCACTTCCTTCGATTGCGTTTATCTTCTTCCAAGCCACGGAACTTGGAGTATTATATTTTAGTAAAGAAGTGAAGGTGATCCACGAACTCCTGCTGCTCAGTTTGTTTATCTTCCTTGAGATGGCTCTCAACTTTTTAAATTCAATCTTATTTTCAGTAGTTTTGTGCTTCTTATAGACGTTATAAGCATGTTTTTTTTTGTTTAATAGCTTCTTCAACTTCAGCGTTCCACCAAGGGACTTGTTTTTTGAATGAATCACGAGACGTTTTCGGGATAGATAGATCAGCAGCCTCAGTGATAGCGGCCACTAATTCAGTAACAATATTGTCAATGTCGTCTTTATTTTCAGCCGAAGGAATTATTAACTGGTCAATTTTTGTATCAATTGTAGTTTGAAATAGTTCCCAATCAGCTTTTTTAAATTTCCATCTCGGAATGTAATTATATAGAGTAGGATTAGGGTTTTGTAATTCCAATTTAATAGGGAAGTGCTCACTATCATAAAGGTCCTCCAAAGCTTCCCAATTTAACCTGTGAGCTATACTTGCACTACAAAAGGATAGATCTATTGAACTAAAGGAGGCATTAGAAATATTGAAATGAGTAGGTTGACCATTGTTCAAAAGAATGATTTCAGGATTATTCAAAAGTTTCTCAATTTTCTTTCCTCTTGTGTCGGCATGATTTGATCCCCAAAGTTGGTTGTGACTATTGAAGTCACCTAATAAAATGTATGGTTCTGGAAGTTGATTAATGAGATTTTTGAGCTCAAGGAGACTAAAATCATATCGATTTGGTATGTACACATTACAAACACATAGTTCACTAGGACTTAGAATTGATACAGCTACAGCTTCCAAGGTGGTGTTGAGAGATATTTCCTGATAGTGTAAACATTTTTTGAGATAAATTGCAACACCTCCACTAGCAAAATTAATGTTTAGACGGTTTTTAAAGACAGAGTCGTATCCTCTGACGTTTGCACAAAAGGAATCTTTAAAATTTGTTTCTTGTAAACAAATTATGGAAGAGTTTGAGTTTTTGATGAGTAATTGAAAATTTTCGCGGCGAGGGTAAAAGCCGTTTAGATTCCATTGAATAATTTCCAGAGCCATTTATTAGGTTTAAGTAGAGAAACTGTTAATTATCGTTGTCTTCAGACATTGATAGAGAATCATTTTCAGAGCAAGAACTGAGGAATCCTTTGAGAGATTTTTCTAGTAAATT
>CAKNYM010048447.1:72037-92578 GCA_932195095.1 Andricus curvator
AATATAAGCACAGAGCACACTCGCAAACACATCCGACCACGACCGAGGTCGAGACGGAACTCCTCCTTAAAAATTTCACTACATATTTTGTTGAAAATTTATCAATTTTGTTGAATTTTTTTAATAAAAAATTCAACTATTGGGTTAAAATTCATTTTATTGGTTGAAGATTAATTATTTTAGTTAAAAATTAATTTATTCGCTCAAAAATTTATCTATTTTGTTGATAATAATTCATTTGTTTTTTTTTGGTAAAAAGCTTAACTATTGGGTTAAAAATTCATTTTATTGGTTGAAGATTCATTATTTTAGTTCAAAATTAATTTCCTTGCCTACAAATTTATCTATTTTGTTGGTAATTATTTTTTTTAAATGAATTTTTTAACTGAAAATTTAATTATTCCATGTTTTGTCTAATATTTATCTTCTTTACTTTGAAATTCAACCATTTTGTCGAACATTTCTGTAAAATTTAGTTGAAAATTCATGTATTTTGTTAAAATTAATCTTTTTTGGTAAAAAATTAATTTTTTTGGTTGAAAATTCATCTCTTTGATTGAAAATTAGTTTTTTAAAATTGAAAATCAGTTTTTCAACTTAAAATTTAACTATTCTTTTTTTTATCGAAAATTGATCTTTTCTTATAGAAACTTAATCTTCTTGGTTGAAAATTCATCTGTTCCGTTGAAAATTTCACTATTTCGTTGAACATTCATCTATTTTGTTGAAAATTTGTCTTTTCTTTTAGTACAAAATTTAGCTATTGGGTTACAAATTTATTTTATTGGTTGAAGATTCATTATTTTAGTTCAAAATTAATTCCCTTGCTTACAAATTTATCTATTTTGTTGATAATTGAAAATGGTGGAATATTAATCTTCTTGGTGACTTATTTACCTTTTTGGTTGAAAACTCTTTTCGTTCGTTGAAAATTTAACTATAAGTTTAAAATTCCTTTTAAAAAATTAAAATTTGGGCAAAAATTCAAAATTTGGTTAAAAAATCATATATTTTGTTAAAAATTAATCTTTTTGGTTGAAAATTGAAAACTCTTTTTTATAGACATTACATTTTTTGGTTTAAAATTCACCTGTTTGGTTGAAAATTTAACTATGATGTTGAAAATTCATCTATTTAGTTGAAAATTTGTCTTTTTTTTTGTAGAAAATTCATCTTTTGGATTGCAAATTCAAATGTTGGGTAGAAAATTCATTTTTTTTAAGATTCAGTATTTTAGTTAGAAATTTAACCATTTTGTTGAAAGTGCATTTTTTTTTTTTTTTGAAAATGATTTTTTTTTTGACTGGAAATATAGTATTTCCATTTTTGTTAGTTAATTGATCTTTTTTAGTTGAAAATTCCCTTCTCGCCTTTTTGGGTTGAAAATTCAATTATTTTAGTAGAAAATGTATATTTTTGGGTTGAAAACTTAACTTTTCTGTCAAAAATTTCTGTTTTTGGCTTTTGGTTATTTGTTAAGGTTATATAAATATAATTTTACTAAAATTCTGGACAAAATTCAAGAAGATTTTTGAAGATTTCAGATATTTCAAATAAAAATATCAACAAAAAAGATCATTTTCAGACAAATAGTTGAAATTGCAACTAAAAAAGTTGAACTTAACGAAAAATTTAATTAATAATTTATATTTCAACCCAGAAATATTTCTATTTTAAATAAAAAAAAACAGCTGAATACATTGAAAAACGACAAATTTTCAACAAAATGGTTGAATCCTTCACTAAAAAAGGTTAATTTTCAATCAGTTGGATTTCTAACAAAAAAAAGATGAAATATTTTTTAAAAGAAAAGAATTTTCTATAAAACTGTTTAATTTTTAACTCGACAATATGAATTTTCATTTACAAAATTCATTTTTAACAAAAGAGATAAAATTATAAATTTTCAAACAAAAAATTTGTTTTTAACAAAGTAGTTCAACTTTCAACCAAATAGTTGAATTTCCAACAACAAAAAAGCGAATACTTAACAAAATATTTGAATCATCAACAGAAACAGATTAATTATCAATTAAAAAATTTAATTTTCTATTAAGAAGATTAATTTAATGCCAAGAAAAAACAAATAATATTAAAAAAAATAGTTGGATTTTCAACCAAAGAGGTGAATTTTGAACTACAATTATGCATCGACCAAAAAAAATGACATTCTAATAAAGTAGTTCAACTTTTAACTAAATAGTGGAATTTTCAATCAAATTGTTCAATTTTCTACCAACAAAGACGAATTTCAAACAAAAAAATAATTACATTTTCAGCCAAAGAGACGAATTTTCCAAAACAGACGAATCTTCAACTAAAAAATTAAATTTTTAACAAAGGAGTTCAATTTTCAACCAAAAAAGAAAAATCATCGAAGAAAAATGTAATAGTTGATATTTTAATGGAATGAATGAAATTTTCTACCAAGATTACTTTACTGAAAAAAAAGGAATTTTTAACAAAATAGATTATCAACCAAAGAGATGAATTTTGAACTAATATTATACATATTCAACTAAAAAAATGAATTTTTAAGAAATTTGAAAAAAGTTTAAAGGTGGTTGCATTTTCAGCCAATAATATGAATTCTCAAGAAAAAAATAATAATAGTTGATATTGCAATGAAAAAAGATTTTTATTTGAAATAAAAAATAGATTCGTCCAAAAAGACAAATTTTCAACCAAATCGTTGAATTTTCAACAAAATTTTCAGTCAAAAAAGAAGAAAAATTTCAGCCAAATCATAATTTGAGGGGAAGAATCATTTTCAATGCAAAGTACCAATTTCGATCAACTATTTAGTTTCTTAATTTATTTGGATATTCTTTTTAAGGTTATATAAATTGTAATTTTCCCAGGTTTCTTGAGAAAAATCAAACAGGTTTTTAAAAATTTCAGATTTTTCGAAAAAATTGTAGAACATTTTTTAGGTTTTATTTTTTATTTTGCAGGACTTTATCAAATTTTAGAAAAAAATCGAGTCGGTTTAAAAGATATTTCAGACTTGTAGAAGTTTAATTCAAATTTAAAATTATTTTATAAATTTTCTGAAATCTTTCAGTTCAAGTACATTTTTAAATCTTCAAATCCTCTTTTGTAGTCTTTTTTAATTTCTCTCAGAATTTATTTAAAAAATAAAAAATCATTTGAAATTTTTCCATAAATCTTAAGAACATTTTGTTATTCTCTTGAAACCTTTCAAAATTCTTATAAAGTATGTACATTTTTTTACGAAATTTAAAAAATGTACATTTAAAAAAAAACTTGTTTGAATTATTTCAAGTTTATATTTTTTATCTTTTTAAAACTTCCATATATTTCTTAAGCTTACTCGAATTATTTATTAAATTTTTTAACTTTGCAAAATTGAAAAATTTTGCTTTAAAATCTTCTACATTCTGTTTAGAAATTTTAGGATATGTTTTGAGATCTTTTCCAATTTCAAAATTCAGTTTTTCTACACATTTTTCAAACCCCATAAAATTAAAAAAAATTATCTTAAAATCTTTCAGATTCTTTTTCGTCACATTAAAATTATTCTTTTAAAACAAAACCTAAACCATTTGAAATTTTCCCAGTAATCTTAAAAAAAAAATAATCTGAAATATTTTAAAATTATTAAAACCTTCTAAATTTTTCGTCGAATTCTTCTAAATTTGTTTTCGAATTCTTTAAAATAAGTTTTTTCGATAATTTAATTTGTCATATCTTTCTGAAAATGTGAAAAAGTTTACAAATTATAGTGTGGTAGCAAAATTCACTCAAAATGTAAAAATCATTTTTTTTTAGATAGGAAAAGAGATTTCAGTTTCTACTACAAGCGACTTATGTTTTTTTTTCTTTTCAGATTGGAAAGAATTCTTCTCCGACTGAAGATAAAAAAATACTTGCTCAAGTGATTGGTCTGAGTATCTGGAGATTATCGGAGAGTATAATTCTTCCTTGGAATCCAAAAAATTTGAACAAGACAATACTTGAGAGCCTGGTGGCTATTGAATCTTCAAAAGTAACTGAAAGTCAAGGTAAATTTGAGAAATATTATTAATTATTCATATTAAAAATGTTGATAACAAAATTTCAGAGAAGAGAGAGATGATGGAGAATCTGAATAATCTGATTGAAAAAATAGCTAATTATACGGAAAACTTCAACGTGGTGGAAACAAGCAAGTACGTTTCTAACTTTCTTAAATTTCTAAATTTTCAAAAACAGGGTTGCTACAAAATCCCAATTTCAAAATTCTAAATTCTAAATATTAAATTATTAAAAATTAAAGTTCTAAATTTTTCCTTCTTTTTGATTTAATTTATTTTAAGCACTTTTACTGACAAGCCATTAATTTCCAACCAAGAAAAATGAAATTTTCAACAAAATATTTAAATTTTCAATCAAAAACAGTTAAATTAAACCAAAAAGTAAGAATTTTTAACAAAATTGTTGAATCCACAACCGAAATCGATAATTTACAACAAACAGTTGGTTTTTTAACCAAAGAGGGTAAATTTTCGACCAAAAAGATTAATTTTCTACAAAAAAAAAATCTTTCAGTCAATAAAGAAAAAAACTCATTTAAAATGTGGAATTTTCAAGTCACAGAGACGAATTTCCCTCAAAACAGTTGAGTTTTTTAACCCAAAAATATGAATTTTTAACTCAAAAAGACGATTTTTCAAAAAAATAAATGAATTCTCAACTAAAAATGATACATTTTCAATCAAAAATGGAATAGCAAATTATATTTTCAGTTAGAAAAATAAATTTTCAATAAAACAAAAGATATTTCAACATAACAGTTACGTTTTCAACCAAAGAAATAAATTTTTAACCAAATAGTTGACTTTTTAAACCAAAATATTAATTAAATAACAAAAAAGACAATATTTAAACAAAATACATGAATTTTCAACTCAAAAAAGATAAATTTTCAACCAAAAATAGACTAGTTAAGTTTTCAGTTAGAAAAATAAATTTTCAATAAAAAAAAAACTAATTCTCAACCAAAAAAATGAATTTTTAACCAGTAAGATGAAGTTTCAACTAAGAAGATAACTTTTCTATAAAAAAAGACGAAATTTTAACAAAATAGTTGAATTTTCACCTGAAAATGATCATTTTTTAACTTAAAATATAATAGTTAAATTTTTAATTAAAGAAATAATTTTTAACCAAACAGATGAATGTTCAACCAAGAAGATTAAGATTCTATCAAAAAAGATACATTTTTAAGCAAAAACAGAAGTTACATTTTCAGTAAAAAAAAAATTTCAACTAAAAAAACGAATTTTCAACAAAATAGTTAAATTTTCAACCAAAGAAATGAATTTTTAACTAAAACAATGAATACTTAACAACAAAAAAAATAATTTTAAACGAAAAATGATTCAACTAAAAATAAAATAATACAATTTTTTGTTTCAAAAAAATTTCAACAAAAAAAGGTTATTCAGCATTAGAGTTAATTTTTTTAACAAAGAAATTAATTTTTAACCAAAATGATGAATCTCAACCAAAAAATGTTTTTTAACCGAATAGTTGAATTTTCAACAAAAACATGAATTCTTAAGAAAAAATATAATAGTTGATATTTCAACAATAGAAAACGAATTTTAAACAAAACAGTTAAGTTTTAATTCAAAGAGTTAAGTTTTCAACAAAATAAATGAATTTTCAACTAAAAAAGATAAATTTTCAAGCGAAAATTCAAGTTACATTTTCAGTTAGAAAAATAAATTTAAAAAAAGATATTTCAACATATCACTTACATTTTGATCCAAAGAAATGAAAATTTAACCAAATAGTTAATTTTTCAACTCAAAAAGATTAATTTTCTACCACAAAAGACAAATTTTCAACAAAAAATAGAGTAATTAAATTTTCAGTTATAAAAATAAATTTTCAACTAAAAAAGAAACAAATTTTCAACCAAGAAAATGAGTTTTTGACAAATAAGATATAGTTTCAACTAATGAGATTACTTTTCTACCAAAAAAGACGAAATTTCAACAAAATAGTTGAATTTTCACCTATAACATATACATTTTTATTTAAAAATAAAATAGTTAAATTTTCTGTGAAAAAAATTAATTTTCAACTAAATAAAATAAATTGTCAACGAAATAGTTCAATTTCCAACCAAAGAAATGAATGTTCGACAAAGAAGATTAAATTTCTATCAAAAAGATAAATTTTCAAGCAAAAATGGAATAGTCATATTTTCATTGAAAAAAATTAATTTTCTACTAAAAAAAAAAGTCTTTTCAACAAAACAGTTAAATTTTCCATGAATATTCAACTAAAATTATGAATATTAAAAAAAAATTAATTTTTAACCATAAAAGGTAAATTTTCAACAAAACATATTTCTATTTCAGCATAATAGTTACATTTTTAATCAAGGAAATGAATTTTTACCTGAAATGGTGAATAGTGAACCAAAAAAATGAATTGTTAACCAAATATTTGAATTTTCAACCCAAAAGATCATTTTTCCACCAAAAAAGACAAATTTTACACGAAATACATGAATTTTCAACTAAAAAAGAGACATTTTCGACAAACAAACAAATAATTTTTCAGCAAAAGAAATGGATTTGTAACCAAGAAGATGAAGTTTCAATTTCAGTTAAAAAAATTAATTCTCATCCCAGAAAGACGACTTTTCAACAAAATAGTTAAATTTTCAACCAAAAAAAATGAATTTTTAACTGAAATAATGAATATTCAACAAAAAATAAATTTTTAGCTAATATTCAACTAAAAAATGAATATTTAACCAAATGGTTGAATTTTCAACTGAAGAAGATAAATGTACAACCGAAAATAGACTAATTAAATTTTCAGTTAAAAACATCAATGTTCAGCAAATAAACAACGAATTTTCAACTAAAAATAGAATATTTAAATTTTCAGTAAGAAAATTAATTTTCAATAAAATTAAAGTAAATTCTCAACGAAATAGTATAATTTTCTACCAAGAAGATTAAATTTCTATAAAAAAAAAAATTTTCGACAAAAAATAGAACAGTTACATTTCCAGTTAAAAAATTAATTCTAAATAAGAAAAAACGCATTTTCAACTAAAAAGATCAATTTTCAACCAATAAGATGCATTTTCTACCAAAATAGATGAATTTTTAACAAAGTGCATGGTTTTTCAAACAAATATTTGAATTTTTAAAGGAATTTCCAACCAAAAAGATGAATTAGTCACCAAGAAGATTAAATATTCTCCCACAAAATTCGAATTTTCAATCAAATACAGGAATTGTAACCAAATATTTGAATTTTCAACTTAAGAAGATAAATTTTGAACCAAACATGTACGAATGAAGTTTTCAGTTAAAACAATTTAACTAATTTTAAAACACTTTAATTATTAATTAATTTTTAAACACTTTAACTAATTTTTCATCTACAAAACATAATTTTCAACAAAATAATTAAATTTTCAACAAAAGAAAAGTTTTTAAACTAAAATGATGTATCATCAACCAAATAAATGAATTTTTAACAAAGTAGTTCCACTTTCAACTAAGTAGTTGAATTTTCTACAAAAAAAAGATTAATTCTCAATGAAAAACGTGATAAATTATATTTCAACCACAAAAAGGATTTTAATGTTATACAAAAAATAGTTAAATTCAACCAAAAAATATGATTTTTCTACAAAATGGTTTGAATCCTCAAGCAAAACAGATTAATTTTCAAACAAATATTTGCGATTGTTAATCATAATAATAAAATTATTTTCAACTTTAATTTATCGAAAATTCCCTAACTCTGTCAGGTTTTACCTGATATTCCCTGACTTTCTGGAATTACCTGACCTATAGCAACTCTGTATTTTTAAAAAAGTATATGTTTCTTTCACTAGAATGTTTTTGGAAAAATATATGTATTAATTATGATATATATTTGTTTAAACAATAAATGCTTTAAATTATCTATAAATGCTCTGTAAAACTACAATTTTATACCATTTTTCAGTTCATTGAATGTTCGTATTGCGAACGATCTGCTTTTGGATTTGGACAAAACTCTCCTCTGTCTAGAGAAGCAAGGACCTTCGAAGAAAATAGAATGTTCCAAAAACGTTCAAGGAATTTTACAAGCTTGCGATTGAGAAATATTGGAAAAGTGAAAGCTCAACTTTTATAGTTTTTATATTTTTATCACATAGTTTATTACTCACCCAAAAACTTCAACAAAAATGGAACATTTCGTACTTTTTACAAAATATTATCTTTAAGAACATTACAATTATACAGTCATCGTTCGATAAATTATTTAAAAAATATGATATTCACGTAATTAATTAATTGTTAATTAAATTATTGAATCAGTGAAGACTTGCGGCTCCAAACATAATTTCCCTCTCAAATTGTTCGGCTTTGAGAGTGCCGTCAATTGACTGACAGTCAGGATTAAATACTGAATAAGCGCTAATTTCTCCCTCTTTTTTGGGTCCGGATCTGGTATTGGCCCATATTAAATAGAAACTTGAAAGTATGAAGTATACGGCCCCGAATTCTAATCGCAAAGCTAGGACGTAAAGTGTGGCCCAGAGTAAAAAATAGAGAAAGTAGATTGTCCAGGTGACAAGGGGATTCTCTGGAGGAGGTGGCTCAATACTCTCTTCTGATTGGATACTTTCCTGATCATCAGAATCCTGCGGCTGCAGTTTTACAAGATCCTTAAAGAGAAATAAAAGTATTTAGCTCATAGGGTACTTTTTCCGCGCTCAAAGGGTAACAAATTCAGGATAAATTCGCAAGACTTTACAAAAATTCAATTTAAATTCAAAAGAATTCAAATACATTGGAAACATTTTTTAAATCGAAAAAATTCTATTGATTTCCGTGAAATTGGAATGAATTTAGAGGAATTTAAGGTAAACGAGAAGAATTCGATGAAATTCATAAAAATTCGAGGAGAATTAAACAAGAAATCAAATGAATAGGTAACAATTTAAAAATATGAAAAATCTTCATTGAATTCAGTAACTTTGAAAGGAGCTTAGAAAAATTCCAGCGAATTCAAAAGAATTTGATGAAATGCCTAAGAATTCAAGGTGAGGTTAAAAAGCTGAATCAGGATGAATTAAATAAAAACTTTTAAAAATGCAAAAAAGTCCATTGAATTAAGTAGAACTGCGTAAATTTAGAGGAACTCAAGTGAATTAAGAAACTCAAGTAAATTGGAAAAATCCAAGAGAATTCCAAATAATTTAAAAGAATGCAGGGTAAATTAATAAGAATTTAGGGTGAATTACAAAAATTAATTTGAAATCTCTTTAAATCTTTGAAACTCTACTAATTTCCAACCAAGGAAGTGACTAATGACTACAAAACAATTCAAGTTGAATTCAAAAGAATTCGAATGAATTGGAAACAAATCTTAAATTGAAAAAATTCCATTGATTTCAATAAAATTTGAGTTAATTTAGAGGAATTTGAGACAAACTAGAAGAATTTGATGAAATTCATAAAAAATCAAACTGAATTTAAAAAACAATCAAGTTAGTTCAAAACAATTCAAAAATACGGAAAAATTAATTGAATTAAGTAAGCTTGAAATGAGCTTAGAAAAATTAAAGAGAATTTGATGAAATGCCTAAGAATGTAAGGTGAGTTTAAAAGACTTTAAGAGGAATTAAACAAAAACTTTTTAAAAATCCACTATATTGAGTAAAATTATGTAAATTTAGAAGGATTCAAAATGAATTGAAAGAATTCAGGACAAATTAATAAGAATTCAGGGCGAATGCCAAATGAATTGCAAAAAACATTTGAAAATCTCTTGAAATCATTGAAATCCTCGGCAATCTTATAGAATCCCTTGGAATCTTACAAAATATCCTATAACCTTACAGGTCTTGTAAAATCCTTCCATATCACCCGAAATTCTAGGAAATTCTTTAAAATCGCATGCAAATTTTTTTAAATCCCATAAAATTATTAAAAACCTTGGAAATACCTTGAAATGGTTTAAATCTCTTTAAAAAGGCCTTAAAATCTTTTTAAATACTCTAAAATATTTTTAAATCTTTGAAATCCCTTCACGCTATTGAAATAAATAAAAAAAGTTCTGGGAATCTTTTTAAATTTCCTGAAATATTTCATATCCTTTGATATCTTTTGAAATCCCTTGAAACTTTTTAAAGGGATTGAAAATGCCTGGGAATCTTTACAATACCCTCAAATATTTCAAAATCCATTGAAATCCCATTAAATTACTGAAATTCATTAAGAAATGTGTTGCAATCTTTTTAAATAACCTAAAATATTTAAAACCCTTTAAAATCTTTTGAAATTTCTTAAAGATCTTGAAAATGACAAGAAATTAAAAAAATATTTCAAATCCTTCGATCATTTTATCAATTAATCCTCAGGATACATTAAACAAAAACTTTAAAAAATTCAAAAAAAATTAATTGAATTAAGTAAAATGGAGTAAATTTAGAAGAATTTAAGTAAATTAAAAAAATTCAAAAGAATTCCAAAGAATTAAAAGAATTCAGGATAAATTAATAAGAATTCGGGGTGAATTCCAAAAAATAATTTCAAATCTCTTTGAACCTTAGAAGCACTCAAATATTATATTAAATCCCGTGAAATTCTATGAAATCTGGCGATATTTCCTGAAATTAAAAAAAAGTCTATCCTAAAATATTTCAAACGCTTTGAAATCCCTTCAAATTAATGAAATTAATAAAAAATTCCTTAGAATCTTTTTAAATTCTCAAAAGATTTCAAATTAAAAGGTCCTGCAAATGCCTTGGAAGTTTTAAAAATACCCTAAAATATTAAAAATCCTTGACATTATTAAAAGTTACATTATGGGCTGCACATAGGGTACCATAGGGACCAAATCTTGAAAATAGGGTACTTTAGGGACCTCAACTGAATACAGGGATAGGGACCGGTCTGTGAGGCCTGAAAAAGGTTCTTTTTTTTAATATACAGAAGTATTTATTTAATTATCCACGGAGCTATTCAAAAACTACGTCACGCTATTTTGAAAACTTTTTTCATTCACTTTTTTTCACCTTTTTTCAAAAGAAGAATGAAAACATTAATCTTTTTCGTTTGAAATTTAACTATTCCAGGTAAAGATTCATCATTTTAGTTGAAAATTCGTCACTTTGGTTGTAAATATAACTATTTTGTTGAAAATTAATTTTTTGAACTAAAAACTTTCATATTTTCTAATTTCGGTTGAATATTTATCTCTTTTAGTTGAAAATTCAACTATTTTATTGAAAATTCGTCTTTTTTGGTTGAAAATTCAACTATTTTGTCAAAAATGAAACAATTTTACTGTATAATAATTACGATGTTAAAATTTTTTAACATCAAAATTTAATTTTACTGTATGGTTTGTATTTTATTTTCGGCATTTATCGAATAAAATCGAAGTGTATACTAAAATCCTGGAAAAAAATTCCTTGAAAATTCCAGGTTTTTCCAGGTATCTCAAGTTTTTTTCCATGTATAATCAATCGATTCGGAATATGTATACAGTTTCGCGAGTTTATTATAAATAATATTTTTTTCTGTTTCTTAGGATTCAGTTAAAATGTTTAATTTAGAAAGCTTTAACAAATTACATTACAAGATATTCTTAAATACATTAGCACCATCGATTAATTAAATAATATTAAAAACCTAATTATTCCCCTAAAGTCCATGAATTTGAATAATTCATACAAATTTTAATTTTTATCTTTTTGTACTTAAAATTCAGTGCATATTTAGGTAAAGTTATATATAACTATATTATATATATAATAACTATATTAGATTCAATTTAAACCGTTTCAAATTCCTAACTTTTCAACTAAAAATATTGCCTTTTCAACAAGATATATGAATTTTTAAACAAACAGTTGAATTTTGAACCAAAAACGATTAATTTTCTATAAAAAAAGACGATTTTTCAACAAAATACATGAATTCTCAACCAAATACTTAAAATTTCTACTAAAAAAGATTAATTTACAACCAAATAGTTGAATTTTGAACTAAAGAAGATCAGCTTCGAACCAAAAGTGGAATAATTAAATTTTCAGTTGAAAAAATTAATTTCCATACAAAAAAATTTCCGCCAAAGTGATGAATTTTCAATTAAAATGATGAATCTTCAATTGGAATAGATACATTTTAAACCAAAAAGATGAATTTTTAACAACAGAGTTTCACTTTCAACCAAGTAGTTTTATTTTCAACCAAAAAGATGAATTTTCAACTAAAATGATAAATATTTAACTGGAGTACTTGAATTTTCAACCAAACAGATGAATTTTCAAATAAAAAGATTAATTTTCAAACAAAAAAATTAATTTTCTACCAAAAAAATACGATTTTTCAACGAAACAGTTGGTTTTTGAACTAAAAAAAGACAAATTTTCAACCAAGTACTAGTTGAATTTTAAACTAAAAAAGATCAATTTTCAACCAAAAATGAAATAGTTAAATTTTCAGTTAATAAAAAATTAATTTTCAACCAAAATGATAAATTTTTAACTACAGTTATGAATCTTTAACTGGAATATAGTTGAATTTTCAACCACAAATATGAAACAAAAAAAGATAAATTGTCAACTAAAAATTGAATAGTTAACTCTTGAGGTAAAAAAAATTAATTTTCAGTTAAAAAAATTAATTTTGAACAAAACAAAAAAACAACAAATTTTCAACAAAATAGTTAAAGTTTCAACTAGAATAGTTAAATTTTCAGTAAAATCAAATCAATTTCAGCCAAAGAAAAAACGAATTTTTAACTAAGTAGATCATTTTCTTACCAAAGAGATGAATTTTCAATTAAAATGATGAATCTTCAACCAAAAAAATTAATTTTTAACAAAAGAGTTTAACTTTCAACCAAGTAATTAAATTTTCATTTCAAAAACATGAATTCTGAACAGTGAAAACTCATTTTTTGTTTTAAAATAAAACTATTTGGTTGAAAGATAAACTCTTTTGTTAAAATTCCATCTTTTTGGTTTAAAATTCATATATTCCAGTTGAAGATTCATCACTTTAGTTGAAAATTCACCACTTTGGTTGAAAATTTGTTTTTTATTTTTGTTTTGGTGGGATATTGATTTTTTTAACTGAAAACATAACTATTCCATTTTTGGTTGAAAATTGATTTTTTTTTAGTTCTAAATTCAACTATTTGGTTGAAAATTATTCTTTTTTTGGTTGAGAATTCAACTACTTGGTTGAGAATTGATGTGTTTGGTCGAAAAATCGTCTTTTGTGGTTAAAAATTAATCTATCGTGTTGAAAATGCAACACTTTTACTTAAAAAATTATGAATTTGAAGCGGTTTATGTTTTTAGAATTATTTAATTATTTAACTTGAATAATTGAATTATATACGAAATAGTAGATGAACTTTCAACTAAAGCAATAAATCTTGAACTGGAATAGCTGAATTGTCAAACAAAAAGATGGACTTTTCAATCAATATGATTAATTTTTTACCAAAAATGTTTAATTTTCTACAAAATACATGATTTTTCAAAGAAAAATGACAAATATTAAAGAAAAATTACAAATATTAAAGAAAAATTACAAATAATTGAATAGTTAAATTAACAAAAAATAATTATAATTTTCAGCCAAATAGGTTAATTTTAAGCTAAAATTATGGAACATACAACTAGATTAGTTAAATTTTAAATTAACAAAATTAATTTGAAAAAAAAAATAATTTTCAACGGAATAGTTAAATTTTCAACCAAATAAATGAAATTTCAATTAAAATTATGAACCTTCGACTAAAACAATTAATTTTTAACAAAAGTCAGCTGGTGGTTGAAATGAAAATACTTAATTGATGATATTCCAAAGAAACCGAAATAATTATCTCAATTTTGTCAAAAAATATAGTTATCACGTTTTGTTCGCTTAGCCCCTAAATATCAAGTTTCTTATATTAAAACTTGTAGAAATAATTGGAAAATCCTTTGAAATCCCTTGAAAATTTCAAAATCTCTTAAAAATTTATTAGAATGAAAAAAATACCCTAAAATCTGTAAAATCTTTTGGAATCCATTCAAATTATTGAAATCTATTAAAAATACCCTAAGATATATAAAATCCTTTAAAACGTTGTGAATCCCCTTGAAACATTTAAAAGCTTTTGAAAATTCCTTGAAATTAAAAAAATGCGCTAAATCTTTAAAATTATTTTAAATTCCTTTAAATGTTTGAAATCTATTAAAAATGCCTTGAAATCTTTTATTTCAAACCCTAAAATATTTCGAATCCTTTGAAATCTTTTAAAATCCTATGGAACTTTTTAAAGCTCTTGGAAATTCTTTGGAAGTCTTAAAAATACCCGAAAATTTCTAAAATCCTTCGGAATTCCATGCAATTTTTGAAATCTGTTGAAAATTTCTTTGAATTTTTTAAAATACTCTAAGATATATATCCCCTTGAAACATTTAAAAGCTTTTGAAAATTCCTTGAAATTAAAAGATACCTTAAAATCTTTCAAATTATTTGAAATTCCTTCAAATTATTAAAATCTATTGAAAACTCCTTAGAATGTTCTAAAATGTCGTAAAATATTTCGAGTCCTTTGAAATTATTTGAAATTCCTACAAATTATTGAAAACTCTTAAAAATTCCTTGGAATTTGCAAAAAAAATACTCTAAAATATTCAAACTTGTTTGAAATCCCTTTAAATTATTGAAATCTATTAAAAATTCCTTGAAATATTTTATTAAAAAACCTTGAAATATTTCGAATCCTTTGAAATAATCTTTTAAAATCTTGCAAATCCTTCGGAATTCCATTATATTATTGAAATGTGTTAAATATTTCTTTGAATTTTTTAAAATACCCTAAAATATTTTTAAATCCCTCGAAACTTTTTAAAGCTCTTAAAAATGTCTTGGATTTTGAAAAAAAAATACTCCGCCGAAATATTTAAAATTCTTTGAAATCCCTTTAAATTATTGAAATCTATTAAAAATTCCTTGAAATCTTTTATTAAGAACCCCTAAAATATTTCGAATCCATTGAAATCTTTTAAAATCCCATGGAACTTTTTAAAGCTCTTGAAAATTCTTTGGAAGTTTTAAAAATACCCGAAAATTTCTAAAATCCTTCGGAATTCCATTAAGTTATTGAAATCTGTTAAAAATTTCTTTGAATTTTTTAAAATATCCTGAAATATTTCAAGTCTTTTGAAATCTTTTGAAATCCCTTGAAATTTTTAAGAGCTCTTAAAAAATGTCTTAGAATTTAAAAAAATACTCTGAAAAATTCAAACTCGTTTGAAATCCCTTTAAATGACTGAAATTAATTAAAAATGCCTTGACATATTTTATTAAGAACCCCTAAAATATTTCGAATCCTTTGAAATAATCTTTCAAAATCTTGCAAATCCTTCGGAATTCCATTATATTATTGAAATGTGTTAAATATGTCTTTGAATTTTTTTAAATACGCTAAAATACTTTTAAATCCCTCGAAACTTTTTAAAGCTCTTAAAAATGTCTTGGATTTTGAAGAAAAATAACCCGCCGAAATATTTAAAATTCTTTGAGATCCCTTCAAATGATTGAAATCTATTAAAAATTCCTTGAAATCTTTTATTAAAAACCCTAAAATATTTCGAATCCTTTGAAATCTTTTCAAATCCCATGGAACTTTGTAAATCTCTTGAAGATTCTTTGAAAGTTTTAAGAATACCCGAAAGTTTAAAATCATTCGGAAATCCATTAAATTATTGAAATCTGCTAAAAATTTCTTTGAATTTTTAAAAATATCCTAAAATATTTCGAGTCCTTTGACATCTTTTGAAATCCCTTGAAATTTCTAAAATATCTTAAAAAATGTCTTAGAATTTATAAGAATACTCTGAAAAATTCAAACTCGTTTGAAATCCCTTTAAATTATTGAAATCTATTAAAAATTCCTTGAAATTTTTTATTAAGAACCCCTAAAATATTTCGAATCCATTGAAATCTTTTAAAAGGTCCATGGAACTTTTTAAAGGTCAATGGAACTTTTTAAAGCTCTTGAAAATTCTTTGGAAGTTTTAAAAATACCCGAAGATTTCTAAAATCCATCGGAATTCAATTAAATTTTTGAAATACGTTAAAAATTTCTTTGAACTTTTTAAAATACTCTAAGATATATAAAATGCTTTAAAACGTTTTTAATCCCCTTGATACATTTGAAAGCTTTTGTAAATTCCTTGAAATTAAAAAATACCTTAAAATATTTAAAATTATTTGAAATTCCTTAAAATTATTGAATTTAAAATTCCTAACAATTATTGAAAACTCTTAAAAATTCCTTGGAATGTTTTAAAATACCGTAAAATACTTCGAATACTTTGAAATCTTTCAAAATCACTTGAAACACTTTAAAGCTCTTAAAAATTTCTTGGAATTTGCAAAAATACTCTAAAATATTCAAACTCGTTTGAAATCCCTTTAAATTATTGAAATCTATTAAAAACTCCTTGAAATCTTTTATTAAAAACCCCTAAAATATTTCGAATCCTTTGAAATCTTTTCAACTCCCATGGAACTTTTTAAAGCTCTTGAAAATTCTTTGGAAGTTTTAAAAATACCCGAAAATGTCTAAAAACCTTCGGAATTCCATTAACTTTTTGAAATCTGTTTAAAATTTCTTTTAATTTTTTAAAATACTCCAAGATATATAAAATCCTTTAAAACGTTTTGAATCCCTTTGAAACATTTAGAAGATTTTGAAAATTCCTTGAAATTAAAAAATACCTTAAAATCTTTAAAAATATTTGAAATTTCTTCAAATTATTGAAATCTATAATGTTCTAAAATGCCGTAAAATATTTCGAGTCCTTTGAAATCTTTTGGAATTCCTTGAAATTTTTTAAAGCTCTTAAAAATTTCTTGGAATTTGCAAAAATACTCTAAAATATTCAAACACATTTGAAATCCCTTTAAATTATTAAAATCTATTGGTATGGCCAACGGCCATACCACGCTGAAAAACCCAGTTCTCGTCAGATCACTGAAGTTAAGCAGCGTTGGACGCGGTTAGTACTTGGATGGGTGACCATTCAAGAATACTGACATGAGTGCTGTTGGCACATCGTGGGTGTGGTGAGCCCACACTTGTAGTTATTTATAACTACAAGAAAAACCTAGAAACACTACCCGAATCGGGTAGTGTCACGCCTACCCTGAAAGGGAAATGGTTTAATGGTATATATTAAAAATTCCTTGAAATATTTTATTAAAAAACCTTGAAATATTTCGAATCCTTTGAAATAATCTTTTAAAATCTTGCAAATCCTTCGGAATTCCATTATATTATTGAAATGTGTTGAATATTACTTTGAATTTTTTAAAATACCCTAAAATATTTTTAAATCCCTCGAAACTTTTTAAAGCTCTTAAAAATGTCTTGGATTTTGAAAAAAATACCCCGCCGAAATATTTAAAATTCTTTGAAATCCCTTCGAATTATTGAAATCTATTGAAAATTCCTTGAAATCTTTTATTAACAACCCTAAAATATTTCGAATCCTTTGAAATCTTTTCAAATCCCATGAAACTTTGTAAAGCTCTTGAAAATTCTTTGAAAGTTTTAAAAATATCCGAAAATCTTTAAAATCCTTCGGGATTCCATTAAATTATTGAAATTTGTTAAAAATTTCTTAGAATTTTTTTAAATACTCTGAAAAATTCAAACTCGTTTGAGATCCCTTTAAATTATTGAAATCTACTAAAAATTCCTTGAAATCTTTTATCAAGAACCCCTAAAATATTTCGAATCCATTGAAATCTTTTAAAATCCCATGGAACTTTTTAAAGCTCGTGAAAATTCTTTGGAAGCTTTAAAAATACCAGAAAATTTCTAAGATCCTTCGGAATTCCATTAAATTATTGAAATCTGTTAAAAATTTCTTTGAATTTTTTTAAATATCCTAAAATATTTCGAGTCCTTTGAAATCTTTTGAAATCCCTTGAAATTTCTAAAAGCTCTTAAAAAATGTCTTAGAATTTTAAAAAATACTCTGAAAAATTCAGACTCGTTTGAAATCCCTTTAAATTATTGAAATCTATTAAAAATTCCTTGAAATCTTTTATTAAAAAACCCTAAAATATTTCGAATCCTTTGAAATAATCTTTTAAAATATTGCAAATCCTTCGGAATTCCATTATATTATTGAAATGTTTTAACAATATGTTGCTGATGTGGCAAATGAATTCTTAAAAAAAACATAAACCCGTCGTTAATAATTCGTTCAGCCCAACTTTGTAAATAAAGTACAAAAAATAAATGAAATAAAACGAAAGAGTCTGAAATTGTCAATATATTGCATAAAATCACATCATAACACTTTTTTTTTGACATTTGAACCATAACCTACCTCAGCCTCGGCGTTTGTTTCCTGAGGTTTGCTAACAAATCTATTCCACAATAGGAATTCCTTCAGTTTACTTTTTGCCGATTCAATCATCTCTTTCTTGCGTTTTTTATTTCGGTAATTCGCTAGTTTTGTATCCATTTGTCAATAATATCAGTTATTTGAAAAAAGTTAATATATAACCACAGCTCGTTTCTTAACCTCTCTTTTGATAATACTCTTTTTTGTTATAGTTTTTTACGTTCCTCATATCTCATTTATCCAGTTTTGAGATCACACAAGTCACCAATATTTCCTGTGTTTTCGTAAACACTCGTAAACATAAACAGATAGCAAACAGCTTTGTTTTGCAAATTTTTGACCTAACCTCTAAACATCACCAACCTAACCTCTAAACTTCGCCAACCTAATCTTACCCGCGACACTAACACCCACACGTGGCAGAATACAACAACAGAATAACCTCGTGGTTTGTAGAAAAGGCGGACTTGTACAAACTGGTTAATTAATAAGTGATCTGCAGGCCCTGCAGACACATTTCGGAACATATTTTTCTCTCTGCAATATTCTCCGTAATTGATACGTTAACTGTCAAACAATCTCGTGTTTTATTATAATTTTAATTAAGATAATTATCTTTTTTTATAGAACAGGTTATATCTGATCTGTTGTTATTCTTATTCTTAATAATTAATAGGAAAAGTCGTATTCTGAAAAGTGGAGTAAATCATGGATTTAAGAGTAGAAAGTGGCAGTTCGTGTGAAAGCTGTCTGCCGGAAAATAATATTGATCAAAAATCAAATTTGTCGTTTTTGCAAAAGCGAAACGTATCAACTGGAAGATTCCATGATGAAATGAACAACCCGGAAGGAAGAGTGCTTGTTCTTTATACTGGTGGGACTATTGGAATGGTCAGAAATAGAACTGGAGGTAGTTGATTAATTATATTATTAATTAAATAATTTTTGTTTGTTTAGTTATTAAATAATTATTAATTATATTATTAAGCTAGATGATTATTTATTATTATTATACGTCATTTTTAGTCACTTTTCGGAAATCACTTTTTAGACACTTTTTAAAATGAAAAGATCACTATACTCATTTTTATTTTAATAAATTAAATACTTTTTAATAAATTGGAATAAATGATTAAGTTTTCATAAAATTTTTATGAATTAATAAAGGTATTATTTAATTAATTAATTAATTGGAATTATAAATTAATTATTAACAAAAAATATTTGAATTAATTATAAATTATTTTTTATAAATTAATTCAGTAAATTAAATATTATTAATAAATTATTATAATATGATTAATAAATAAATGAATTTTTAATTATTATTTATTATAAATAATTATTATTTTAATAAACTACATAATTTAAAAAAATCATTTGAAGGGATTTCAAAGAATTTTAAATATTTCGGCGGAGTATTTTTTTTCAAAATCCAAGAAATTTTTGAGAGCTTTAAAAAGTTTCAAAGGATTTAAAAATATTTTAGGGTATTTTAAAAAATTCCAAGAAATTTTTAACAGATTTCAATAATATAATGGAATTCCGAATAATTTTCAAGATTTTAAAAGATTTCAAAGGATTCCAAATATTTTAGGGTTTTTTAATAAAATATTTCAAGGAATTTTTAATAGATTTCAATAATTTCACGGGATTTCAAACGAGTTAGAATATTTTAGAGTATTTTTAAAATTCCAAGAAATTCTTAAGAGCTTTAAAAACATTCTAAGGAATTTTTAAGAGATTTCAATAATTTGAAGGAATTTCAAATAATTTTTAAGATTTTAAGTTATTTTTTAATTTCAAGGTATTTAAAAAAGCTTTAAAATGATTCAAGGGGATTCAATACGTTTTAAAGGATTTTATATATCTTGGGGTATTCAGAAAAATTCAAATAAATTTTCAACCGATTTCAAAAATTTAATGGAATTCCAAAGGATTTTAGAAATTTTCGGGTATTTTTAAAACATCCAAAGAATTTTCAAGAGCTTTAAAAAGTTCCATGGGATTTTAAAAGATTTCAAAGGATTCGAAATATTTTAGGGGTTTTTAATCAAAGATTTCAAGGAATTTCTAATAGATTTCAATAATTTAAAGGGATTTCAAACGAGTTTGAATTTTTCAGAGTATTT
>CAKNYM010048447.1:92588-109071 GCA_932195095.1 Andricus curvator
AATAATTTAAAGGGATTTCAAACGAGTTTGAATTTTTCAGAGTATTTTTGCAAATTCCAAGAAATTTTTAAAAGCTTTAAAAAATTTTAAAGAATTTCAAAAGATTTCAAAGGACTCGAAATATTTTACGGCATTTTAGAACATTCTAAGGAATTTTCAATAGATTTCAATAATTTGGTGGAATTTCAAATAATTTTAAAGATTTTAAGGTATTTTTTAATTTCAAGGAATTTTCAAAAGCTTTTAATTGTTTCAAGGGGATTCCAAACGTTTTAAACGATTTTATATATCTTAGGTTATTTAAAAAAATTCAGACATTTTTAACAGATTTCAAAAATTTAATGGAATTCCGAAGGATTTTAAAGATTTTCGGGTATTTTTAAAACTTCCAAAGAATTTTCAAGAGCTTAAAAAAGTTCCATGGGATTTTAAAAGATTTCAAAGGATTCGAAATATGTTAGGGTTTTTCAATAAAAGATTTCAAGGAATTTTTAATAGATTTCAATAATTTTAAGGGATTTCAAACGAGTTTGAACATTTTAGAGTATTTTTTCAAACTCCAAGAAATTTTTAAGAGCTTTAAAGTGTTTCAAGTGATCGAAGTATTTACGGTATTTTAAAACATTCCAAGGAGTTTTTAAGAGATTTCAATAATTTGTAGGAACTTCAAATAATTTTAAAAATCTTGGGTTTTTTTTTCTTTTAATTTCAAGATATTTTCAAAAGCTTTAATATGTTTCGAGGGGATTCGAAAAGTTGTAAAGGATTTGATATATCTTAGGGTGTTTTTAATAGATTTAAATAATTTGAAGGGATTTCAAAGGATTATACGTCATTTTTAGTCACTTTTTTCGGAAATCACTTTTTAGTCACTTTTTAAAATGAAAAGATCACTTTACTCATTATTATTTTCATAAATTAAATACTTTTTAATTAATTGGAATAAATTATTAATAAATTAATAAAATTTTATTAAATTATTACAAAATAATAAATTTATTATTTAATTAATTAATTGGTATTATAAATTAATTATTTAAAAAAATTCTAATTAATTATCTATAAATTATTTTTTTTTATAAATTAATTCAATAAATTAAATATTAATAAATTATTGTAATATTTTTATTAAATTTATTAAATTTGAAATCAATTATCATTATAAATTATTTTAAGTTAATTTTAAGAAATTAATTAATTTTTAATTATTATCTATTATAAATAATTATTATTTTAATAAACTACATAATTCAGGTCTAAATTTTCTTGAATTATTTTGAAATATTTTAGGGTGTTTGAAAAGATTCCAAGGAATTTTTAAATCTATTTCAATAATTTGAAGAGATTTCAAAGAATTTTAAATATTTCGGCGGAATATTTTTCTTCAAAATCCAATAAATTTTTAAGAGCTTTAAAAAGTTTCGAGGAATTTGAAAATATTTTAGGGTATTTTAAAAAATCCAAAGAAATATTTAACACATTTCAATAATATAATGGAATTCCTAAGGATTTTCAAGATTTAAAAATATTCGAAATATTTTAGGATTTTTAAATAAAATATTTCAAGGAATTTTTAATATATTTCAATAATTTAAAGGGATTTCAAACGAGTTTGAATATTTTAGCGTATTTTTTTCAATTCCAAGAAATTTTTAAGAGCTGTAAAGTGTTTCAAGTGATTTTAAAACATTCCAAGGAATTTTCAAGAGATTTCAATAATTTGTAGGAATTTCAAATAATTTTAAAAGTGTTAGGGTTTTTTGTTTTAATTTCAAGAGATTTTAAAACGCTTTAATGTGTTTCAAGGGAATTCGAAAAGTTTTAAAGAATTTTATATATCTTAGGGTGTTTTTAATAGATTTAAATAATTTGAAGGGATTTCAAAGGATTATACGTCATTTTTAGTCACTTTTCTCGGAAATCACTTTTTAGACACTTTTTAAAATGAAAAGATCACTATACTCATTTTTATTTTAATAAATTAAATACTTTTTAATGAATTGGAATAAATTACTAAATTTTTGTTAAATTGTTATAAATTAATTAATTGGTATTATAAATTAATTATTGAAACAATTCAAATTAATTATAAATTATTGTTTATAAATTAATTCAATAAATTAAATATTATTAATAAATTATTATAATATTATTATGAAATTAATACAATTTTAAATCAATTATCATTAGAAATTATTAATTATTTTAAGTTAATTTCAAAAAATTATTATTAAATTAATTAATTAATTTTTAATTATTATTTATAATAAATAATAATTATTTTAATAAACTGCATTTAATAAACATAATTCAAGTTCAAATTTTCTTGAATTATTTTGAAATATTTTAGGGTTTTTTAAAAGATTCCAAGGAATTTTTAAATCTATTTCAATAATTTGAAAGGATTTCAAAGAATTTTAAATATTTCGGCGGACTATTTTTTTCAAAATCAAAGAAATTTTTAGGAGTTTTAAAAGGTTTCGAGGAATTTAAAAATATTTTAGGGTATTTTAAAAAATTCCAAGAAATTTTTCACAGATTTCAATAATATAATGGAATTCCGAATAATTTTCAAGATTTTAAAAGATTTCAAAGGATTCGAAATATTTTAGGGTTTTTAAATATGTAAAAGATTTCAACGAATTTTTAATATATTTCAATAATTTAAAGGGATTTCAAACGAGTTTGAATATTTTAGAATATTTTTGCAAATTCCAAGAAATTTTTAAGAGCTTTAAAAAATTATAAGGAATTTCAAAATATTTCAAAGGACTCGAAATATTTTACAGCGTTTTAGAACATTCTAAACAATTTTCAATAGATTTCAATAATTTGAAGGAATTTCAAATCATTTTAAAGATTTTAAGGTATTTTTTAATTTCAAGGAATTTTCAAAAGCTTTTAAATGTTTCAAGGGGATTCAAAACGTTTTAAAGGATTTTATATATCTTAGGGTATTTAAAGAAATTCAAATAAATTTTTAACAGATTTCAAACATTTAATGGAATTCCGAAGGATTTTAGAAATTTTCGGGTATTTTTGAAACTTCCTAAGAATTTTCAAGAGCTTTAAGAACATCCGTGGGATTTTAAAAGATTTCAAAGGATTCAAAATATTTTAGGGGTTTTTAATAAAAGTTTTCAAGGAATTTTTAATAGATTTCAATAATTTGAAGCGATTTCAAAGAATTTTAAATATTTCGCGGAGTATTTTTTGTTTCAAAAGCCAAGAAATTTTTAAGAGCTTTACAAAGTTTCGAGGGTTTTACAAATATTTTAGGGTATTTTAAAAAATTCAAAGAAATTTTTAACATATTTCAATAATATAATGGAATTCCGAAGGATTTTCAAAATTATAAAAGATATCAGAGGATTCGAAATATTTTAGGGTTTTTGAATATGTAAAAGATTCCAAGGAATTTTTAATAGATTTAAATAATTTAAAGGGATTACAAACGAGTTTAAATATTTTAGAGTATTTTTTCTAATTCCAAGAAATTTGTAAGAGCTTTAAAGTGTTTCAAGTGATTTTAAAAGATTTCAAAGTATTCGAAGTATTTTACTGTATTTTAAAACATTCCACGTAATTTTTAAGAGATTTCCATAATTTTTAGGAATTTGAAATAATTTAAAAAATGTTATGGCATTCTTTTAAATTTGTAAGCAATTTGCAAAAGCTTTAAAATGTTTCAAGGGAATTTAAAACGTTTTAAAGGATTTTATATATCTGAGGGTATTTTAAAAAATTCAAATAAATTTTTAACAGATTTCAAAAATTTCGGGTATTTTTAAAACTACCAAAGAATTTTCAAGATCTTTAAAAAAATCCATGGGATTTTAAAAGATTTCAAAGGATCCGAAATATTTTAGGGTTTTTTAATAAAAGATTTCGAGGAATTTTTAATAGATTTCAAACATTTAAAGGAATTTAAAATAATTTTAAAGATTTAGCGTATTTTTTTAATTTCAAGGAATTTTTAGAAGCTTTTAAATGTTTCAAGGGGATTCACAACGTTTTAAAGGATTTTATATATCTTAGGGTATTTTTAATAGATTTCAATAATTTGAATGGATTCCAAAGGATTTAGATTTTAGGGTTTTTTTTTAATTCCAAGACATTTTTAAGAGCTTTTAAAAATTTCAAGGATTTCAAAGAACTCGACCTATTTTACGGTATTTTAATAAATTCAAAGAAATTTTCAACAGACTTTAATAATTTAATGAAATTCCGAAGGATTTTAAAGCTTTTCGGGTATTTTTAAAACTTTCAAAGAATTTTCAAGAGCTTTACAAAGTTCCATGGGATTTGAAAAGATTTCAAAGGATTCGAAATATTTTAGGGTTTTTATTCAAAGATTTCAAGAAATTTTTAATAGATTTCAATAATTTAAAGGGATTTCAAACGAGTTTGAATATTTTAGATTTTTTTTTTAATTCCAAGAAATTTTTAAGAGCTTTAAAGTGTTTCAAGTGATTTTAAAAGATTTCAAAGTATTCGAAGTATTTTACTGTATTTTAAAACATTCCAAGGAATTTTTAATAGATGTAAATAATTTTAAGGGATTTCAAATAATTTTAAATATTTTAGGGTATTCTTTAACATTTTTAAGCAATTTTCAAAAGCTTTAAAATGTTTCAAGGGAATTCAAAACGTTTGAAAGGATTTTATATATCTTAGGGTATTTTTAATAGATTTAAATACTTTGAAAGGATATCAAAGGATTTTAAAGATTTTAGGGTATTTCTAAAACATCGAAGGAATTTTCAAGAGCTTTAAAAAGTTTCAATGGAGTTCGAAAGATTTCAAATGATTTTAAACATGTTAGGGTATTTTAAAAGATTCTAATGAATTTTTAATGGATTTCTGTAGTTTAAAGGTATTTCAATGGATTTTTTATAGTTTTTTTAAGTGAAAGGGACTTTAAAGAAGTTTTGATATTTTAGAGTATTTTTTTTAATTCAAAGGGTTCGAAATATTTCAGGGTATTTTAAAAGATTCCAAGAAATTTTTATTGAATTTCAATAATTTGAAGGGATTTTAAATATTTCAGAGTATGTTTTCAAATTCCAAGACATTTTTATGAGCTATAAATAGTTTCAAGGGGTTTCAAAGGATTCGAAATATTTTAGGATATTTTAAAAGATTCCAAGGAATTTTGAATAGATTTCAATAATTTGAAAGTACCCCAAAGGAATTTAAATATTTTAGGGTATTGTTTAAACATCCAAGGAATTTTCTAGAGGTTTAAAAAGTTTTCAAGGATTTCGAAAGATTTCAAAGGATTCGAAATAATTTTAGAGTATTTTAAAAGAGTCGAAGGAATGGTTAATAAATACATTTCAATAATGTGAAGGGATTTCAAAGGATTTTAAATATTTCAGAGTATTTTTTCAAATTCCACGACATTTTTATGAGCTTTAAATAGCTTCGAGGAATTTCAAAAGATTTCAAAGTATTTCAAATATTTCAGGGTATTTTACGAGATTCCAAGAAATTTCTAACAGATTTCAATAATTTGAAGGGATTCCAATGGATTTTACCAATTTAAAAAAATTCCAGAGAATTTTTAAGAACTTTACAAAAATTTCAAGGAATTTCAAAAGGTTTCAAAGGATTCGAAATATTTTAGGGTATTTTAAGAGATTCCAAGGAATTTTTAATAGATTTCAATAATTTGAAAGGACTTCAAAGAAATTTAAGGATTTTAAGGTATTTAACAAAAAACAAGGAATTTTCGAAGGGTTTCAAAGGGTTACATTGGATTTTAAAGATTTTAGGGTATTTTTGGGACATCGAAGGAATTTTCAAGAACTTTAAAAATTTTTAAGGGATTTTGATAGGTTCCAAAGGTTTTGAAATATTTTAGGGTATTTAAGAGGATTCCAAGGAATTTTCAAGGGATATACAAAATTGCAAGGGATTTCCAAAAATTTGAATTAATTTAAGGGATATAAGCAAATTTTCATGCAGTTTTAAAGATTTTGCTAGAATTTCGGAAGATACCAAACGATTTTACAAGACCTATAAAGTTTTAAGATAGTTAAAAAAATCCCAAGGGATTTGATAATATGTATTTCCGAGAATTTAAATGATTTCAAGGGATTTTAAAAGTTCTTAATGTATTTTTATGATTTTTCCAGGATTTCAGGAAACATCAGAATTCGTAGAATTTCACGGAATTTTATAGTATTTTAATGGAATTGAAAGAATCTATTTACAATAATTGCAGGATTTACTAAAATTTCAAATATTTTAAAATAGTTTTTTTCAATTCATTTTAATTCATTTTGAATTCACCCTTAATTCTTATTAATTTATGTTGATAACATTTATATTTAAATTTAATTTAATACAATTAATTTGTTATTAAATTTTAATTAATTTTTAATTTTATTTATTGTTATTATTATTTTTAAATTGATTAGTTAATAAATTTAATTTTACATTTTTTGAATTCAGTTACCTTCTGAATTCTATTAAATTAAATGGATTATTGGAATTTTTTAAAAGTTTTTAAATAATTTATCTTGAAGTCTTTTAAAAACACCTTGAATTCTTAGGCTTTCCATCAAATTCATTTGAATTTCCTTGAGCTTTTGTAAATTTAGTTCAAACTAAATTCTAATTTTTATTTTCATCGAATTCTTCTCATTTCTCTAAAACTCCGCTAAATTCACTCCAAGTTGACTGAAATTAATGGAATTTCTTTGGTTTTTAAAAGGTTTTCCAATACATTTGAATTCTTTTGAATTATAATAAATTCACCCTCAATTCTTTGGGATTTCCTTAAAGTCCACTGAATTCAATGGATCTTTTTTGGACTTTCAATGTTTTGTAATTCACCATAAAGACTTTTAAATTCACTTTAATTCTTTTAAATTTTGCTTGAATTTATAAAATTTCATCGAATTCTCTTGAATTCTTATAAATTCGCTCAAATTTGACTGAAATCAATGGAATATTTTGGATTTTTGTCATTTTATTTGGAATGCACCCTGAATTCTTATTAATTTATCCTGAATTCTCCCGGTATTCTTCTAAATTTACCAATTCTACTCAATTCAATGGATTTTAAAGGAAATTTAAAGTTTTCTAAAATTCATTCTGAAGTCTTTTAAACCCTCCTTCAATTCTTAGGCATTTCATCAAATATTTTTGAATTGTTTTCGATTCCTTACAACAGTGATTCCGTTGAATTGTTATAAATTTCATTGGTTAAATTAATTTAAATTCTGTTTAATTTGCCCTGGATTCTGTTCGCTTCCATTTTATTCAATTTAATGGCCATTTTTGTATTTAACAAATTTTAAGTACGAAATTTTTTAAAATTAAAAAAAAAAACAAGGATCCAACGAACTTTGGACAACACACTCTTAAATGTCTCCATCCAAATTTAAAAAAATAAAATAAAAAAGATGAAAAAAAAGAAGGCAACCTCCAAATCCCCTTTCTCGTTTTTTCCTTTCGCCTTTATTTATTTTTTTTAATCATAATAAAAAAATAGAAGAAAAAAGAAAGAAGGGGATTTGGAGGTTGCCTTCTTTTTCTTTCCTCTTATTATTTTTTTAAATTAGAATGGAGATTTTTGAGAGCGGATTGTCCAAATTTTATCGTTGGATTCTGTTTTTTTAATTTTCAAGAATTTCGTAATTGAATTTGGATGTTGGACGTTAAAGAAAAGTTTAAGTTTTGATTTATTCTGAATGAATTTTCTTCAATTAAAATTTTTTTTTTAAATTCACTCAAACTTTTGTGAATTACATCAAAGTCTGTTGAATTCTTCTATTTTCACTATAATTTTACTGAAATGAATTGAATTTGTTTCAATTTATTTGAATTCTTTTGAATTTAACTGTTTTTGAATACATTCGGATTTCTTATGAATTTATACTGAGTTCGTTAAAATTCACCTGGAATTCTTATGAATGATATTCAATTCTTTTGAATTATTCTCAATTCTTTTGAATTATATTAGTAATTTCGAAAAAAAATTTAATTCGTTTCATTTTTCTTATAGTAAAAATTTTGTCATTCACCTAATTTAAAGTTGATGCAAGGATATACAAAGATTTTTCTAATATTAATACATTTTATTGAATAGTAAGGAAGTTAGTCAATTATAAAATTTGAAAAATTCTTATTTACTGTCAAACTTTTTTCATGAATATAATTCAAAGTTGATCTAAAAATAGAAAATAATCCTTGATTCGAGACGAATTGATTGACCCAATTGTATTTTTATTAGAATATTTTATTTTAAAAGATTTTCCTTATTAATTTTAAATAATAATAAAAAAAATCATTGAACGCAGATTTGTATAGGTTGTAAGAGAATATAATTTTTTTTTAGTTTAGAAATTTATTCTATTGATTTTGTTTTCAGCTCTGGTTCCGATAGCAAATGCTTTTGTAAATAATTTAAGAACATTTCCTAATATGCACGATAATGCCTACGCAGAAGAGAGATTCTGCCCCAATTATGATAGTTCTCCTCTAGTTTTACCGTGAGTATTAATTTTTAATTTAAAAAAAAATAATAGTTATTTGAAATCTTTTATCACTGCGTTGATATCATATGCAGTTTTTTATATAATTATCGAAGTAGTTAACAATATCTAAGGTAAACATTCGGTAATTGTGACGCCAGGGGAAAGAGGGTGATTTTTAACAAAAATAGGAGAATAATAGGCGAATAAAATTTAAAAAAAAATTAATGTAAATACCATATTGGATTCAATATG
Organism: Andricus curvator; assembly: GCA_932195095.1. Lineage (NCBI taxonomy): Eukaryota > Metazoa > Arthropoda > Insecta > Hymenoptera > Cynipidae > Andricus > Andricus curvator. The sequence goes on from CAKNYM010048447.1 coordinate 101,330, forward strand.
AAACACTTTAAGTTTATACGGTTTCAAAATTTTCTACGCAAGAGATGATTTTTCCAGCCAAATTTGACTTCTTTAAGTTTATGTTTTTAAAATTTCCTTTCAAAGTTAATTTTTTACCAAGAAGACGAATTTTCAACAAAATAGTTGAACTTCTAAGCCGATAGTTAAATTTTTAAGCCAAAAAGAGGAATTCTTTCGAAGACTGTTAAATTTTCAACAAGAAAGTTTATTTTCTACCAAGTAAGATTACTTTTTTAACATAAAAGATTAAGTTTCCATTCAAAAGGACAATTTTTTAACGGAATATTTGAATTTCAGACAAAAAAAAACGACTTTATCAAAGTAGTTGCATTTTAAACCTAAAAAGATGGATTTTCAATTTTTTAATTTTACAATATTGCAGTTTCAAATTCAAATATTCAAAATGTCAGGTCAATTTAGAAATAAATATTTCAAAATTTCATATTAAAAAGCCTTGATAGTTTCGAATACAATAATTTTAGATTTAAATATAAAGTAATTTAAAATTGAAAAGCTTAAAAATTTCTGATTTTTATTTGCAGATTTAAACAAATAAATAATTTGAAATTAAGAAGTATGCGATTGATAAAGTTCAAGAATGAATAATAATTCTAAAAGAAGTGTTAAAAATAAAACGATATGAAATTAAAAAATTGTGTTCAAAATCAAAATATATCAAAATCAAACTAACTGAAATTGATACCACAGTAATTCAATCATTTTGATAATTTTAAATGGATGCAATTTTAGAGTTCTGAATTTTCATGTTGAACGCTAAATTTTTAATTTTTCCCTTTCATAAGTTTTAGTTTTGCAATTAAAATTGAATTGGTTGAATTTTGTAAAGTATAATTGATAGTTTAAAAATTAATAATTTTTAAGTTATTTAAATTTGCTTAAAATAATTAAAATTTTAAAGGGCTTAAGTGTAAAAAACTTTAAATATTACAACTTTTGGTGACTAAAATTTTTTCAGTTTTAAATGAAGTTTGCGTTCGTTTAAGTTTCAGCGCATGGAGTAGAAATTTTGTCATTTTCAATGATTCCCATTAAAAATTAATATTTACTTTGAACGTTTTTTTTTTTAGAATAATTCAATTCATTTTTCGATTTTAGAAAAATTTGCTAATCAGATTTAATATTGAATTCTAATTTTCTTATATAATAATAACAATTAAAAATTTCAAAAGCTTTGATTTGGAAATATTCAATTTAGTTTTCAATTGGCGCTTAGAATTTAAAATTATTCAAATTTAAAAGTTTTCAATTTTCAATTATTTACTTTTGAACGCTTTTAATTAAAAATTACACAGCTTCAATTCCTTTGAATTTTAAATGATCCGACTTCCACACTTCGAATCTTAAAATATTCAATTTTTAATTTTTTGAAATTGTCCTTTTTTTTAATCTGAAATCATTCAATTTCGTGATTCTTCAATTAAAAATAAAATTGTTTCATTTTCAGCCCTTCAAATTGGAAATTATACAATTCAACTCTTTTTCTTGTGCAAAATCGTTCTACAGATATATTTTTTTAAATTTCAAGCGCTTTCAATTCCAAATTAGAAAGTATTAATCATTGTTCTAAAAATGTTTTGAAAATATTTAGAAATTGGGTTAATAATGGATTTTTACATTGTTCATATTTTTAATTAATTATTTAAATTAATTAATTTTTTTTGCAATCCTGGAGAATGGGGTTGGGGCGCTGGGCCACCTACATTTTTAGGTCTACACCACTGCCAAAAAGACGAATTTTTTAGAAGATAGTCGAAAGATAACTTTTCTACCAAACGAAGAATTTTCAAATAGTAGAATTAAATGAAAAAAATGAATTTTTAACAAAAAAATTTAATTCTCAACCACAAAGATGAGTTATCTACAAAAAGATTAATTCTCCAACCCAAAAGTCGAATTGTCATCAAAATATATGAATTTTCTAACAAATAGTTGAATTTTAAACTTATAAAGTATAAATTTCCACACAAAAAAGGAATAGTTGAATTTTCAGATAAAAAAATTAATTTTTAACAAAAAAAAAGATTTTTCAACAAAAAAAGTTACATTTTTAACTAAAGAGGTGAATCTTAAAAAAAGTTTTAACAAAGTAATTCAACCAATTAGTTGAATTTTCAATCAATAAAGATTATTTTTTAACCAAATAGTTAATTTTTCAATCAAAAAGATGGAAGCTGAAAAGTTGAATATTCAACAAAGTTTTTGAATTTTTAAGAGAAAAAGACGAATTATCTACAAAACAGTTGAATTTTCAACCAAAAAGATGGATTTTTCTTGACTAAACAATCTTTTTTAGTTACAAATTCAACAATTTTGTTGAAAATTCGTCTTTTGTTAAAAATTTCATTTTTCTTTATTAAAATTTAAAAATGAAAATCTTTTTTGACTTAGGATTTAACTATTTTGTTGAAAATTCGTCTTTTTCAATGAATTCAACTCTTTTTTAATTAAAATTAAAATCGTTTTGGTTTTAATATCAATTATGATATTTATCGTTGAGAATTCATTTTGTTGTTGTTGAGAATTCAACTAAATGGTTCAAAGTTAAACTACTTTGTTAAAAATTTACTTTTTCTGTTGAAGATTCATTACTTTTAGTTGAAAATTCTACTTTTTGATGTAAAAATAATCTTCTTGGCGGAAAATTCATGTAGTTGGTTGGAAATTAATTTTTTTGTTGAAATTTCATATTTTTTCTGTTTTCTTTGAGGATACAACTATTTTGTTGAAAATTTATATTTTTTGATTGTATTCCATTTTTCTTTTATTCAAAACAAACATCTTTTTTGGTTAAAAATTAATTTTTCAAATTGAAAATTTAACTATTTCACTTAAAGATTCATAATTTTAGTTAAAAATTCATCTCTTTGGTTGAAAATTTAACTATTTTGTTAAAAATTCGTCTTTTTTTGGTTGAGTTAAACTGTTTTTGTTTTAAAATTAAAATCTTTTTTCATTGAATAACAAATATTACATTTTTCATTGAGAATTTAAACCCTTTCGGTTAAAAATTGAACTATTTATCTAAGGTTTGTAATATTTTGTTAAAAATTAATTTTTTTTTGTTTGAAAATTGATGTCTTTGGCTGGAAGTTTAACTATTTTGTTAAAAACTCGTTGTTTTTTTAGGATTAATTTTTTTCAGAAATAATTTTTTATTTGTCGAGAATTAATTTTTTCAAACTGAAAATATAACAATTCCATTTTTGGTTGAAAATTAATCTTTCTTAATTAAAGATTCAATCACTTGGGTGAAAGTTGATCTTTTTTGTTAAAAATTGAATTTTTTTGGATCTAAATTTATCTCTTTAGTTGAAAATTCGACTGGTATATTGAAATATTTTTTTGGGTTGAAAATTAATTTTTTTAACTTCAAATGTAACTATTACATTTTTGTTTGAAAATTCATATTTTTCATTGAAAATTTCACTATTTGGTTAATAAATTCATGTTTTTTGTTGAAAATTCGTCCTTTGGATAGAAAATTAATCTTCTTTGTTAAAGTTACATCTTTTTTTGTTAAAAATGCAACTGTTTTGTTGAAAATTATTCTCTTTTGGTAGAGAGTTTAATTATTTTGTTCAAAAATTGGTCTTTTTTGGTTGAATTAAACTTTTTGATTTAAACTTAAAATCTTTTTACGTTGAAATCTCAACTATTACATGTTTCATTGAGAATTCATTATTTTTCTTTGAAAATTCAACTACTTATTTGAAAGCTGAACTACTTTGTTAAAAATTTATTTTTTGGTGGAAGATTCATCATATTAGTTGAAAATTCATCTCTTTGGTTGAAAATGTGACTACTTTGTTAAAAATTTATTTTTTGGTGGCGGATTAGAAATTTTAGTTGAAAATTCATCTTTTTGCTTAAAAACTCTTTTTTTGTTTGTTCAAAATTTTTTTTTAACCAAAAATATAACTTTTTCATTGTGGTTGAAAACTGATCTTTTTTAATTGAAAATTCAACTATTTGGTTAAAGATTCATGCATTTTGTTAAAAATTCGTCTTTTGGTAGGAAATTAATATACATAGTTGACAATTTATCTTTGTAGATTAAAAATTAGCAATTTGGTTAAAAATTAAACTATTTCGTTTGAACAATCAATTATTTTGTTGAAAATTTAATTAGTTTGTGGTAAAATCAACTGCTCTGTTGAAAATTCCTCTCTTTGGATTGGAAAGTCATTTTTCTAGATTGAAAATAATCGTTTTTGTTGAAAATTCAACTGTCTTCTAAAAAATTCGTCTTTTTGGTTTGAAAACTCTACTATTTGGTAGAAAATGCAATTATTTGGTTGCAAATGCAACTATTTTAATTGAAGTTCAATCTTTTTAGTTTGAAAATTCCACTATTTTGTTGAAAATTTGTCTCTTTTTCTTAAAAGTTCAAAAACTTTGTTGTAAACACAACTGCTTGGTTGAAAATTAATTTTTTTTTTGCAAATTCTTCTTTCTTCGTTAAAAATTAACTTTTGTGTCGAAAATGAATCTTTTTGGGTTTAAAAGTCAATTTTTTTCTAAAATATTCTACTTTTTAGCTTAAAAGCTCAACTCTTTTGTTGGAAATGCATCTCTTGGTCGAAAATTAATCTTTTTTGGTAGAAAATTGAACTTCGACTTGAAATCTTAGGAATTTAAGGCCTTTCATGTTGAATTAAATATTCTAGCTACATTCATTTTATTTTGAAAAAATTATTTCCCTATTATTCCCCAATTTTTTTTTAATCACCATATTGCCCCTGTTTTAAAGAGCATTCTGTGCCGTATAGTCTGAAATAGTTAATCTTATAATATTTTATCTTTTGAAAATATTCTATAAAATGTAAAACTTTTTTTTAATTCTTGATACATTTTTTTCAACAACAAAGATACAAAATATAAGTCAAAATTAACACCTACTTATAATTAACACCAAAATTAACACAGATTGTCAAATGAACATAAACGACGTGTTATTTACGATGTCAAGGAATATTCCCCACTTCGAGATTCGAGTAATATGACAATGGATGACTGGATTCAAATCGCAAAAGACATTAAAGTAAGAAAAAAAAATTCTCATAATAAAATAATTTTAAGAAAATATATAAAAATATTTGAAATAATTACAAAATTAAAAAAAAATCGAATAATTTTAACAGATATTTAGAAGTTTTAAAAAGATACAAAAATAATTTTTTGATTAAAATTTTTTTAATAATAATTGCCAGGGTGGCCTTAGGTCAGGGGAAATTGAGGGGATTTTATTGGTCAGGGAAAGTCAGGAATTTTGAAAAAAATCTTGCCAAAGTCAGTGAATTTCCATATGAGGTACTTTAAATAACTGTCAAGGATAATAAATTTGCAATTTTTTAATTTAAATTTGACGTTATGTTGTTCCATTTATGAAAGACGATGTTAAAAATACTTCAAGATTTGAATTCTGGTTTTTGAATATTAATGGTCAGGAAAAACGAAAAATTGATCAGTAAAAGATAGGGAATTTTGAAAATGAATTTTTGTGGCCTCCGTGCTATAATATTCTTGTTAATAATTAATTTGCCTTTTATTTTTGTTCATTTTTTTCAGTTACTTCCTCCTGACAATTATATTTTTAGTTAAAATTTTTATTATTTAGTTGAAAATTCAACAATTTTGTTAAAGTGATTCTTATTGAAAATTCAACTATCTTGGTAGAAAATTAACTCTTTTGGTTGAAAATTGAACAATTTTTTTTTTGAAAATTCGATTTTTCTTTTGTTTGAAATCATTTTTTTAACTAAAAATGTAACTTTTCCATTTTCGGTTAAAAATGGGTCTTTTTTGGTTGAAAATTCGTCCTTTTCGGGAGAAAATTAATCTTCTTGGTTCAAATTTTCCTTTTTTTGGTTACAAATGCAACTGTTTGGTTAAGAATCAACTTTTTTGTTGAAAATTCGTCCTTTTCGGGAAAAAACTAATCTTCTTGGTTCAAATTTTCTCTTTTTTGTTTACAATTGCAACTGTTTGGTTAAGAATGAACTTTTTTGTTGAAAATTCAGATTTTCGGGTTGAAAATTCAACTATTTTACGGAAAACTCGTCTTTTGCTTTGAAAGTTTAACAATTTGAATGCATTTTTTTTATTTTTTGAAAAATCTTTATTTGTTGAAAATTCGTTATTTTATTTGAAAATTTATCTCTTTGGTTGAACATTAAACTTTTTTGTTGGAAATTCGTCTCCTTGGTAGAATAATTAATATTTGCGGGTTGAAAATACAACTGTTTTATAGAAAATTCATCTTTTTGGTTAAAAATTGGTATTTTTTGGTTGAATATTTGTATTTTTTGGTTAAAGTTAAATTACTTATGGCCAACAGCCATACCACGCTGAAAAAACCAGTTCTCGTCAGATCACTGAAGTTAAGCAGCGTTGGGCGCGGTTAGTACTTGGATGGGTGACCATTCGAGAAAACCGAGTGCTGTTGGCACATCGTGGGTGTGGTGAGCCTACACTTGTAGTTATTTTACTACAAGCTATCAACCTAGAAACACTACCCGAATCGGGTAGTGTCACGCCTACCCTGAAAGGGAAATGGCTTAATGGTATACTACTACTACTTTATTAAAATTTTCAGTTTTTTGAATGCAGATTCGCCATTTTAGTTGAAAATTCACCTCTTTGATTGACAATATGAATATTTTGTTCAATTTTTTTTTGAAAATTATATTTTTTTTTACTGAAAACTTAACTTTTCCATTTTTGGTCGAAAACTTATCTTTTTTATTTGAAAATTCGCGTCTTTTGTGAAATATTCGTCTTTTTTGGTAAAAATGAATCTTTTTGGTTGAAAATTCGTCTTTTTGGTTTAAAAATTCTTCTCTTTTGGTTGAAAATTAACTTTTTTGTTGAAAATTCATATTTTCGGATTGAAAATTCACCTAATTTTCACTAAAAAATCTTTATTTGTTGAATATTCGTCTTTTATGTTGGAAAATTCAACTTCTGGGTTAAAAGTTGAAATAAATTGTAAAAAAATTAATTTTTTCTTGGGCTGAAGATTTATAATTTTAGTAGATAATTCATCTCTTTGGTTGAAAATCAAACTATTTTGTTGAAAATTCGTCTTTTTGGTAGAGAATTAGTATTTTCGTGTTAAAAATTCAACTGTTTTATAGAAAATTCATCTTTTTAGTTGAAAATTATTTTTTTGGTTGACAATATGAATATTTTGTTAAAAATTTGTGTTTTTTTTCGTTGAAAATTAATTTTTTTACTGTAAATTTAATTTTTTTTGAAAATTTATCTTTTTCAATTGAAAATTGAATTATTCGTTCGAAAATTCATCGTTTTTGGTAAAAAATTAATCTTTTTGTTTCAAAATTCGTCTTTTTTGTTGGGAAATCCATCTCTTTTGGTAGATATATAAATATCAATATTAAAATAACATTAGTAACTGATAAAAGAGCGTCGTTTATTAGATAACTTTATGATAGAGTAGAAAAAATGACAAGTTGACAGTATGAACTATAACACAGATGTTGTTATAAACAAACCAAGGCTGTAGTTTGCTTTTGTATCGAAACCGTGTCCAATAAAATTCAACTATTTGCTTAAAACTTGAACTGTTTTGTTGAAAATTTGATTATTTTGTTGAAAATTCGTCTTTCTGGTTCAAAATTAATATTTTCGGGTTGAAAATTTAACTGTTTCATAGAAAATTCGTCTTTTTGGTTGAAAAT
>CAKNYM010048447.1:110128-128608 GCA_932195095.1 Andricus curvator
GAAAATTCAAGTATTTGGTTAAAAATTCAACTATTTTGTTGAAAATTTAATTATTTTGTTGAAAATTGAACTAATTTGTTAAATATTCCTCTTTTTGGATATAAAATATAACAATGTGAATGAAAATTCAACTATTAGGTTAAAGATTCAACCATTTTATTGAAAATTCGTCCCTTTTGCTAAAAAATTAAATTATTTGGTTAAAAATAACTGTTTGTGGTTCATTTTTCTCTTTTTTTGAAAATTTGATTATTTGGTTAAAAATTCATCTTTTTAGAATGAAAATTCAAGTATTTGGTTAGAAATTCAACTATTTTGTTGAAAATTAAATTATTTTATTGAAAATTAAATTATTTTATTGAAAATTGAACTGATTTGTTAAATATTCCTTTTTTGGATATAAAATATAACAATGTAAATGAAAATTCAACTATTAGGTTAAAATATCAACTATTGTGTTGAAAATTCGTCCCTTTTCCAAAAAGATTAAATTATTTGGTTGAAAATTCATCTTTTTGGATTAAAAATTCGTCTTTATAAATTGAAGTTTTGACACTTTAGTTGTTTAACTTTTTTGTTGAAAATTCATCCTTCATGGTAGAAAAGTCATCTTTTTTGGTTGAAATAAATAAATTAAATTTTTTTTTAAATTTAAGTGAAATTGTTTTATTCCATTTATAAAATATACTACGTTAAAAATGTCACAAGATGAAAATTCTAATCTTTGAATACTAATGGTCAGGGAAAATGAAAAATTAGTCAGGTAAAAAGGAGGAAAAAGTAATTGAATTTTGAAAATGCAGTTTTCCGGCCACCCTTAATAGGCTATCTTGCTAGAAAAAATACCTAATAACATTTTTTTTAGGAGGCATATCAATATTACGATGGCTTTGTCGTCCTGCATGGAACAGACACTATGAGCTACACAGCATCTGCTCTATCTTTTATGCTGGAAGCTCTTGGAAAAATAGTTGTCATAACCGGATCTCAGCTTCCGATTTTCGACACAAGAAGTGACGGCCTCGATAATTTTTTAGCTTCCCTCGTCATCGCAGCAAACTGCAATATACCGGAAGTTTGTGTTTTCTTCGGCAATAAGCTGATACGTGGAAATCGTACCAGCAAATTCTCCACTGATACGTTTGATGCCTTCCACTCGCCAAATTCACCACCTCTCGCCATCGCTGGTATCAAAATCGAAGGTATTTTCATATTTAGGAAATTATTCCATGAAATTACAGTACTATATAAGAGACATCTTGGGCCAAAAATTCTCTAAAAACAGGGAAAAGAGGGGGATTTTGAATAAAAATAGGAGAATAGTAGGGGAATAAAATCTTTCCAATAAAATTAAAGTAAATACCATATTGGATTCAATATGAAACAATTTAAGTTCTTAAGATTTCAAGATTTTTCATCAAAAAGACGAATTTTCAACAAAATTGTTGAACTTTTAACTAAACAGTTAAATTTTCATGCCAAAAAGATGAATTATTCCGAAGACAGTTACATTTTTTCTACCATAAAAGATTAATTTTCCTTGAAAAAGGACGAATTTGTATGAAAACAGTTGAATTTTCGACCAAAAAAAAACGACTTTATCAAAGTAGTTGAATTTTCAACTTAAAAGATGCATTTTCAACCAAATGGTCGAATCTTCCAACAAAAAAGATTAAAATTCAACCAAAAACAGTTAAATTTTCAAGCCCAAAAGACGAATTCTCATAAAAATACATGAATTTTCTACCACATAGTTGAATTATCAACTTATAAAGTATAAATTTCGAACCAAAAATGGAATAGTTTAATTTTCAGATAAAAAAATTAATTTTTAACAAAAAAAAACGAATTTTCAACAAAAAAGTTAAATTTTAAACTAAAGAGATGCATCTTTAAAAAAATGTAACAAAGTAGTTCAACTAAGTAGTTGAATTTTCAATAAAAAACGATTATTTTTCAACCAAATAGTTAAATTTTCAACCAAAAAGGTGGATTTTTCCACAAAGAAGATTAATGTTTTAGCTAAAAAGATGAATGTTCAACAAAGTTTTTGAATTTTTAAGAGGAAAAGACGAATTATCTTTATCTACAAAACACTTGAATTGTCAACCAGAAAAGTTGAATTCTCAAACAAAAAGATGAATTTTCAACAACAAAATCAATTTTTCAACCAAAAGGATGGATTTTTCTTGACCGAAAAATCTTTTTTGATTACAAATTCAACAATTTTGTTGAAAATTCGTCTTTTGTTAAAAATTTCATCTTTTTTTATCAAAATTAAAAAATGAAAATCTTTTTTGGTTTAGGATTTAACTATTTGTAGAAAATTCATCTTTTTCAATGATTTCAACTCTTTTTGATTGAAAATTAAAATAATTTTTAGTTCTAATATCAATTATTATATTAAATAGTTGAATTAAACGGAAACCAAAACGAATTTTTACAAAATAGTTGAATTTTCGAACACAATGATGAATGATCAACAAACAAGAATAATTTTCCAACCCAAAAGACGAATTTTCATAAAAATACATGCATTTTCTACCACATAGTTGAATTTTCAACTTATAAAGTATAAATTTCGAACCAAAAAAAGAATAGTTAAATTTTCAGATAAGATAATTAATTTTTAACAAAAACAAAACGAATTTTCAACAAAAAAGTTGAAATTTTCAACCAAAGAGGTGAGATTATGTTTTTAGATTTTTATTTTATTATTTGTTTGAAAATTTAACAATTTTGTTAAAAGGCCATCCTTTTTTGTTGAAAAGTCAACTGAAATCTTTTTTGGATGAAAATTTAACTATTTATTTATGTTTGAAAATTTGTCTTTTTAATTAAAAAACTTATCTATTTTATTATAAATTCTATCTTTCTTCGATAAAAATGCAACAGTTTGGTTGAAAATTCAACAATTTCGTTGAAAATTCAACAATTTTGTTGAAAATTCGTCTTTTCGGTTTGAAAATTCAAGTATTTTCGTAGAAAATTTACTTCTTGTTTTCAGACTCATATTTTGTTGTTGAAAAATCAAATCAAAATCTTTTTTGGATGAAAATTCATTTTTTTTCAATTTGTCTCTTTGATTTAAAAATGTATCTGTTTTAGTAGAAATTTCATATTTATTAGATAAAAAGCAACTTTTTAAATTAAAAATTAAACTGCGTGGGTAAAAGTTGAACTACTTTGTTGAAAATGTGTTTTTTTTTTAATGAAGGTTTGTCTCTTTGGTTGAAATTTAACTGTTTTGTTGAAAATTATTTTTTTTTCTCTAAAAATTTATTTTTTTTTTTCTTTCATGACTGAAAAATCTTTATTTGTTAAAAATTCGTCTTTTTAGTTTTAAAATTAATTTTTTTCATGAAATTTTATATCTTTTGGTTTAAATGTGAACTATTAAACTTTTCCCTTGATAATTTATCTTTTTAGGTTGAAATAATCTATTACGTAATTTAAGTATGGCCCTTTTTGAGTTAAAAATTCTAGCATTTGGTTGAAAATTGTATTATTTTGTTGAAAATGCAACTATTTTGTTAAAAAGTTCTCTTTTTTGGTCAGAAGTTCAGCTAATTGGTAGAAAGTTGCACTACTTTGTTAAAAATTCATTTTTTTGGTCAACCAAAAAGTGAAACATTTGGTTACAAATTAAACTATTTTGTTGAAGATTTAATTAATTAGTTAAAAAGTCAATTATTTTGATAAAAAGTTTTTTTTTGTCGACAAAAATAATACATTTTCAACCAAAGAAATAATGAATATTCAACAAAAAATGAATTTTACGCGTAAGATTAATTTTCTATGAAAAAAGATGAAGTTTCAACAAAATAAAAAAAAATTAACCAAATAATTATTATTTAATATAAAATTATTACATATATACATTTTAATTAATTTTTTTCTGAAAAAAAAGATTCTTCTCCTTTCGCTCCCCTGGGATTCGAAACAAAGAACTTTTGATTTCCGGTCAGGTGCTTTTCACATTAAGCTACTAGAGAGATCGAGAGAAAATACTTTATTTCAGAAAATTTACGCATTATTATGCTAGATGTTACAAATCAAAATTTTAAAGGAATCTGTATTATCATCAGAGAATATCAGAAATTCTTAACGTCTTTTCAGACTAGATGCAGCTATGAATTAAAAATTATTTGAATTAATTTTTTTCTGAAAAAAAGATTCTGTCATTCTCTAATGATAATACAGATTCTTTCAAAAATTTGATTCGTAACATCTAGCATAATAATGCGTAAATTTTCTGAAATAAAGTTTCTTCTCTCGACTCTCTAGTAGCTTAATGGGAAAAGCACCTGACCGGAAATCAGAAGTTCTGAGGTTCGAATCCCAGCGGAGCGAAAGGAGAAGAATCTTTTTTTCAGAAACAAATTAATTAAAATAATTTTTAATTCATAGCTGCATCTAGTCTGAAAAGACGTTAAAAATTTCTGTTATTCTCTAATGATAATACAGATTCCTTTACATATATACAACAAAATAATTTTTTCTTTTCCATTCTTAATTTATTTATTTCAATTACAGTGGACTATCGTTCAATTTACCGCTCTGGTGCTTTAGAAGAGTTTCACGTGCACACGACTTTAAATCGGAATGTGGGTTTGCTTCGACTTTTCCCTAGTATTTCGGGTGAATTAATAAAAGCATTTCTTCGACCACCAACCGAAGGAGTTGTTTTGCAAAGCTACGGTGCTGGAAATATTCCCAGTAATCGAGAGGACATCATATCAGCGATTAAAGCTGCGACTGAACGAGGAGTTATCGTCGTTAATATCACACAATGTCCAACCGGAAGTATTTCTTGTCTCTACGAATCAGGTCAAGTTCTCAGTGATGCAGGTGGGTTCGAATTTTCAAATTTATATCTGCTGAAACAACTATTTTGTTACTACTATTTCGAAAAAATGAGACTAAAGGCACTATTTTTGCTCACAATTGTCCCCTAATACCAGTATTTCTTTACTTTCCGTTGAAATTTGTCCGTAAAAGCGAAAAAAGATGAATTGCCAACAAAAAATGTAATATTTGATATTTTAAACAAGAAAATATTTTCATTTTTAATCAAGAACAGTTGAGATTAACCGAAAATGACGAATTCCCAACAAAATAGTTGAAAACTCAACAACAAGAAATTAATTTTTAACCAAAGAGTTATATTTTTAACAAAAGGATGAGCGTTCTACAATACAGTTGAATTTTCAACCAAATAGTTGCAATTTGAAGTAAAGACATGGATTTTCAACCAAAAGTGAAGTAATTGAAATTTCAGTCAAAAAAATTATTTTTCAATAAAAGTAAACGAATTTTAAACAAAATAGTTAAATTCTCTACCAAAAAGTTGAATTTTCGACTATAGAAGATTAAATTTTCAGTTAAAAAAAATTAATTTTCAATCAAAAAAAGCCAATTTTGACCAAAATAATTCAGGTTTTAACCAAAACCTAAAAAAGGCGTCTACTTTCAAATAAGTAGTTGAATTTTCAATGTAATAGTTGATATTTCAACCATAAAATACGAATTATCAACAGAATAGTTGAATCCTTTACCAAAAAAGATTAATTTTCAAACAAAAAGTTGCATTTTTAACCAAAGTGATTAAATTTATACGACTAGAGATGAAATTTCAAACCAAAAAGACGGATTTTCAACAAAAGAGTTGAATTTTTAACCAAGAATTTCAACTGAAATCTTTTTTGGTTGAAAATTCAACTTTTTGTTTTTAATTCGTCTTTTGGGTTTACAAATTCATCTGTTTTAGTAGAAATTTTATCTTTTTTTGGCACAAAATGCAAGCAATTGTCTGATTGAAATTTAATTTTCTTTAGTTCTTTTAAAATTTTACTATTCCATTTTTGGCTGAAAATTGATCGCTTTTAATTGAAAATTCAATTTTTTTTTTGGCTAAAAATTAATTTCGTTAACTGAAAATTGAACTCTTCTAATTTTGGTTAAAAATCAGTAGTTGCTATTGAAAAATTCTTGTATTTTGTTGAAGATTTGTCTTTTTTGTTTAAAAATGCAACTATCTAGTTCAAGATTAATCTGTTACGGTTGAAAATGAAATTTTTAAATGAAAATTCACATTTTCGATTTGAAAATTTAACTGTTTTGTACAAAATTCGTAGTTTTGGTTCGAAAATTCTAATGCTTGGTTGAAAGTTGAACTACATGTTAAAAAATGGATTTTATTAGTTGATGATTCATCTCTTTGGTTAAAAATTTAACTATTGTGTTGAACATTCTTTCCTTTGAAAATTAATTTTTTTAACTGAAAATATAACTATTTCACCATTAGTTGAACGTTGATGTATTTGATAGTATATTAGTATTTTTTTGTAGAAAATTAATCTTCTTGATTGAAATTTCAACTGCTTGGATGAAAATTCAACTATTTGTTGAAAATCCATTTTATTAGTTGAAGATCCATCTCTTTGGTTGAAAATTTAACTATTTTGTTGAAAAGTATTCTGTTTTGTTGAAAATCAACTTTTTCAACTACAAGTTTAAATATTCCATTTTTGGTTAAAAATTAATCGTTTTTAGTTTAAAATTCAACTATTTGGCTTCAGAATTCAACTGCTTTTTTGAAAATTCTATTATTTTGTAGAAAATTCTATTCTTCTCGTCGAAAATTTAACTATTTATTTGAAAATAAAATTTTGGTTAAAAATTCATATTTTCAGGTTAAAAATTAAACTATTTTCTCGAGAATTCACCTTTTTTATTTAAAAATTCAAACATTTCGTTGAAATTTTTTTCTCTCCTGACTGAAAAATATTTCCTGATTGAAATTTCTTTTTTTTTTGTAGAAATTTTACTTTTTTGATTAAAAATCAATCTCTTTTGGTTGAGGATTCAAGTGTTTTGTTGAAAACTCTTATTTTTTGGTTGAAATATCAACTATGACATTTTTCATTGAAAATTCATCTTTTTTTATTGAAAATTTAACTACTTATCTAAAAGTGGAACTTGATTAAAAATGGATTTTTTTTTAGTTGAAACTTCTATTTTTATTTTTGGTTAAAAAATTAACTATTTTGTTCAAAATTGGCTTGTTTTGATTGAAAATTAATTTTTTTAACTGAAAATTTATCTATTCCATTTTCAGTTAAAAATTTATCTCCTATAGTTGAAAATTAAACTGTTTTTGGTTGAATTTCAACCTTTTTTTATTAAAAATTCCACCATTTGGTTGAAAATTCATCATTGTAGGTTGTCAATTCAATTATTTTGTTAAAAGTTCAACTATTTTGTCGGAAATTCGTCTATTTTTTTAAAGTTCATCTATTAGGTTTTTGATGCAATTTCTTGATTGATAACTCATCATTTTTTTTCTGGTTTAAAAGTCAACTGTTTTCTAAAAACTTTGACTTTTTAGGTTAAAAAGTAACCTTTTTTTTTGAAAATTCATCTTTATCGGTTGAAATTTCAACTATTTGGTACAAGATTCAACTGTTTTGTTGAAATTTTTACTATTTGGTTAAAAAGTAATCTTTTTTGGTCGAAAATTTCTGACGATTATATTTTTAGTTAAAAGTTTTATTATTTGGTTGTCAATTCAAAAATTTTGTTAAAAAGTCATCTTATTGGTTTGAAAATTCAACTTGTCCATCTTTAACTGAAAATTGATCGTTTTTAATTGAAAATTCAAATATTAAAAATTATTCTTTTTTGTTGAAAATGAACTTTTTTGTCGAAAATTCGTTTTCTGCCATGAAAATTGAACATTTAATATTATTTTTCTCCTTTATTTACTTATTTACTTTATTTCTTTATTTATCTTTCTTAGTTAAAAATGCAACTCTTTTTTTGAAAATTCGTCTTTTTAAAAATTCATCTCTTATCGTAGAAATTGAATCTTTTTTGTTTAAAAATGCAACAATTAGTTCGAAAAATAATCTTTTTTGGTTGAGAATTCAACTATTTTGTTAAAAATTCGTATTTTTGGTTGAATTCAAATATTTTTTATTTAAAATTAGAATATTTTTTGGTGGAAATATCAACTATTATATTTTCTGTTGAGAATTCGTCTTTTTGGTTAACTTCGACTGTTTTTGATTTCAAATTAAAATCTGTTTTGTTTGAAATATCTAATATTACGATATTTAGTGAAAATTGAACTTCTTTGGTTGAAAATTGAACTACTTCGTTAAAAATTCAACTGTTTTGTTGAAAATGCAATATATTTTGACTTGAAGTTTTAGGAATTTAAAGCGTTTTATATTAAATAAAATATTTTTGTGAAAAATCACCCTATTTCCCCTCTTTTGAGAGCATTTTCGGCTCTGAAGTATCTTTTACTGGAATTATCTATTTTAATTTACAGGTGTAATCGCCGGATATGATATGACACCGGAAGCAGCTTTAACAAAACTCTCCTACGTCCTTTCAAAAAAAGAATGGGACACAGAAAAGAAACGTGAGATGATGCAGACAAATTTGAGGGGCGAATTAACTGGAGGAAAACCACCAAGTATGAAAGATTGGGACCTTATTGATGCCGTCGCACAATCTCTGAATTTCAGTTCTCCAAGCGAACGTTACGAACTAGTTTCAATTTTATTTCCCGCGATGCTAAACGCAGCAGTTATTGCTCGAGATATCAAAAAACTTGAATCCTTTCAAGAATACGTGAGTTATTTTATTATTTTTTTCTATTCAATTATATATAAGGGCTCATCCATAAAGTCATAAACTACGTTACCAATTTTGGGATATTTTTGACCCCCCCTCGACCACAAAAAATACTTTAAAAAAATAGTTGAATTTTCAAAAAAATAATTAAATTTTTCGCAAAATAGTTAAATTTTTAAACATGTATATTTCAGTTCTGAAAGAAAAAAGATGAATTCTCAACGAAAGATTTAACATTTCTTATTTTATGTATGAATGTATGAATTTTCAATCCGAAGGGACACATTTTCAACAAGACAGTTACATTTTCAACTAAAAATGATAACTCAATAAAATAGTTGAATTTTAGACCTAAAAAGATGAATTTTCACCAAGAATGTAATTTTCAATCAAGAGAGCTAACTTTTCAACCAAATAGTTGAATTTTCAACTAAAAAATATAACTTTTAACCGAAAATAGAATAGTTATACTTTCAGTTTAAAAAGTTAATTTTCAACAATAAAAACTAATTTTTTATCAGTTAAATTGAACCAAAAAGTCGAATTTTGAACATAATACATCAATTTTCCATAAAACAATTGAATTTTCCACCCAAAATCAAATAGTTGAATTTTCAACCAAATAGTTAAATTTCCAACAACAAAAAAACATAAGTTTTCAACGAAAAATGGAATAGATACATTTTGAGTTTAAAATATTAATTTTTAACAACAAAAAAAACGAATTTTCTACCAATTAAATTGAAACAAATAAAACGATTATTTTTAATGAAATAGTTCAATCCACAGCCAAAAAAAAATGAATTTTCAAAAAAGAAGATTAATTTTCTACCGAAAAAGACGAATTGAAAAAAAAAAGAGGAATAATTTTCTACCAAAAAGATGAATTTTCAAGAAAATACATAAATTGTCCACAAAACAGTTGAATTTTCCACCCGACACTATGAATTTTCATCAAAAAAGTAAATTTTCTACTAAGTAGTTAATTTTGCAAATAAATAGTTTAATTTTCAGTTTAAAAAATTAATTTAAAAAAAAAAGAAGTTTCTACAACTTTAATTGGACCAAAAAAGATTAATTTTTAACAAAATAGTTGAATACACAGCCAAAAAGATGAAGTTTAAAAAAAAAGATTCATTTTATACCCAAAAAACGAATTTTCAACAAAATACGTAAATTTTCCACAAAACGATTGAATTTTTCACAAAACAATTGAATTTTCCACCCAAAACCAAATATTTTAATTTTCTACAGAAATAGTTGAACTTTCAACCTACAAAGATGAATTTTCACCAAGAATGTAATTTTCATTCAAGAATGCTGAATTTTCAATCAAATATTTGAATTTTCAACTAAAAAATATAAATTTTTAACCAAAAATGGAATAAATATACTTTCAGTTTAAAAAATTAATTTGTAATAAAAAACAATACATTTTCCAACTGGTTGAATTCAACTAAAAAACACGAATTTTTAACAAAACAGTTGAATCCTCAACTAAAATGATGATTTTCCAAAAATAAGATTAATTTTATGCTCAAAAAGACGAATTTTCAACAAAATACATGAATTTTCCACAACAGTTGAATTTTCCACCGGACCCTCTGAATTTTCAACAAAAAAGTGAGTTTTGTATCAAGTAGTAAATTTTTGTAATCAATAGTTTCATTTTTAACCAAATAGTTGAATTTTCTACCAAAAGTTGAATTTGTAACCAAATAGATACAAAAAAACATACGTTTTTAACCAAAAATAGAATAGTTACATTTTCAGTTTGAAAAATTAACTTTCAACAAAAAAAAACACGAATTTTCTACCAGTTAAAAGGAACCAAACAAGACGAATTTTTAACAAACTAATAGAATCCACAGCTAAAAAACTGAATTTAAAAAAAAAGAAGATTCATTTTATACAAAAAAAACGAGTTAAATTTTTAACTAAAAAAAGATAAGTTTTCAACCGAAAATGGAATAGTTACATTTTCAGTTAAAAAAATTAAGTTTAAAAAAAAAAGAATTTTCAAGAAAGAAGATTAATTTTCTACCCAAAGGACGAATTTTCAACAAAATACATGAATTTTACACCATAAAGGTTGAATTTTCTACCCGACATTATGGACTTTCAACAATAAAGTTAATCTTCTACCAAGTAGTTAATTTCTTGAATAAATACTTTAAATTTTAACCGTGTAGTTTAAGTTTCTAGCAAAGTAGTTGAATTTTCACCAAAAAGGTGAATTTTCAACCAAATAGTTGAATTTTCAATTAGAAAAGATCAATTTTCAATTAAGACTATAAATTTTCAACCAATAATGGAATAGTTATATTTTCGTTTCAAAAAAGTGGTTAAATATTCCACTTTTAAGATGTATTTTCAACTAAAATGATGAATCTTCACAAAACATTTTTTTTGTTAACAAAATAGTTCAACTTTCAACCAGGTAGTTGAATTTAAAAAAAAGATGTATTCTCAACATAAAGTGGAATTGATAATATTTTAACTAAAAAAAATTTTAATTTAAATCAAAAACAATTGAACACAATCAAAAATACGAATATTCGATAAAATAGTTGAAGTTTGAACCAAAGAGATGAATTTTCATGAAAAAGAATAATTTTTAACTCATAAGATTAATTTTCTACTAAAAACCACGAATTTTCAACAGACTATATGAATTTTTAACTAAAAAAATCAATTTTAATCAAATAGTTGATTTTTCAACTTAAAAGATAAATTTTCAACTACAAATGTAATAGTCAAATTTTCACTTAAAAAAGTTAATTTTTAACCACAAAAGAAACGAATTTTTAACGAAAAAAGATCAATTTTTATCAAAGTAGTTCCACTTTCAACCATGTTGTTGAAGTTTTGACGAAAAAAAAAGGTTTTTAACAAAATAGTTGCATTTTCAACAAAATAATTAAATTTTCAATCAAATAGTAGGATTTTTAATTAAAACAAAAATTCGTAACGTTACTTCTACTGGAGCCAATTTAAAAAAATATTCAGGGAATTTTATTGGTCAGGGAAAAGTCGGGGATTAAAAAAAAACCTTGCAGTCTGGGAATTTCTGTAACTCTAAATAACTGTCAAGAAGAATAAATTTGAAGTTGTTTTATTCCGTTTATAAAAGATTCTATGTTAAAAATTTTATGAGTTTAAGATTGTGGTCTCTAAGTATTAATGATCAAGGAAAAATTAGGGAATTTTTAAAATTAAATTTTACGGTAACTCTGATATAATATTCTTGTTGGTAATTTGTCTTGTATTTTTATTTCTATTTCTTTTGTAGCTGCTTCCTCCTGAAGATTATCTTAAATTTTTAGTTATAAATTTTATTATTAGTTTGAAAATTTAACAATTTTGTTAAAAAATCTTCCTTTTTGTTTGAAAATTAAACTGTTTTGTTGAAAATTCGTCTTTTTGGGTTAAAAATTAAAGTATTTCCGTAGAAAATTTACTTTTTGTTTAGAATTCATATTTTGGTGTTGAAAAGTCAACTGAAATCATTTTTGGATGACAATTCAACTATGTTTTTGAAAATTTGTCTTTTTAGTTTAGAAAATTAATCTATTTTAGTAGAAATTGCATTTTTCTTGGATAAAAATGCAACTTTCTGGTGTAAAGTTCAACAATTTTGTTAAAAAGTCATTGTTTGGATGAAAATTCAACTATTTTGTTGAAAATTCAATTATTTCGTAGAAAATTCACTTTTTCTTCAAAATTCATATTTTGGTGTTGAAAAGTCAACTGATATCTTTTTTGAATGAAAATTCAACTATTTTTTTGAAAATTTGTCTTTTTAATCTAACCATTTATCTATTTTGGTAGAAATTCCATCTTTCTTGGATAAAAATACAACTTTTTAGTAAAATATTCAACAATTGTATTAAAAAGTCATCCTTTTTGGTTGAAAATTCGTCTTTTTGGGTTGAAAATTCAAGTATCTTCATCGAAAATTTACGTTTTATTTAAAATTCATACTGTGGTATTGAAAAGTCAACTAGCATCTTCTTTGGATAAAAATTCGACTGTTATTTTGAAAATTTATCTTTTTAGTTTAAAAATTAATTATTGTTCGTTTAAAAATTCAACAATTTTCTCAAAAAGTCAAACTTTTTTGTTGAAAATTCGTCTTTTTGGGTTGAAAATTCAAGTATCTTCATCGAAAATTTATGTTTGATTTGAAATTCATATTGTGGTATTCAAAAGTCAACTGTCATCTTCTTTGGATAAAAATTCAACTGTTATTTTGAAAATTTATCTTTTTAGTTTAAAAATTAATTATAGTTCGGTTAAAAATTCAACAATTTTCTTAAAAAGTCAAACTTTTTTGTTGAAAATTCGTCTTTTTAGGTTGAAAATTCAAGTATTTTCGTAGAAAATTTACTTATTATTTAAAACTCATATTTTGGCGTTGAAAAGTCAAACGGAAATCTTTTTTGGATGAAAATTGAACTTTTTTTGAAAATTTGTCCTTTTAACTTAAAAATGCATCTGTTTTAGTAGAAATTTCATCTTTCTTGGGTAAAAATGCAACTACTTCGTTAAAAGTTTAACTATTTTGTTGAAAAGTGATCTTCTTTAATTGAAAAATCAACTGTGTGGGTAAAAGTTGAACTACTTTGTTGAAAATCTGTTTTTTTTTTTAATAAAGGTTTATCTCTGGTTGAAAATTTAACTATTTTGTTGAAAATTAATTTTTTTTTTCTGAAAATTCATATTTACTTTATAAAAATTCAATTTGTGTACAGAAAATTCGTCTTTTGGCATGAAGATTGAACAAAAAAAAACTTTTTTTGAACTTTTTTTTCTTTCATGACTGAAAAATCTTTATTTGTTGAAAATTCATCTTTTTGGTTTTAAAATTAATGTTTTTCTTAATGAAATTTCATCTCTTTTGGTTGAAATATCAACTGTTACACTTTTTCGTTGAGAATTCATCTTTTTGGGTTGAAAATTCAATTATTTTGTTAAAGGTCATCTTTTATGGTAGAAATGTCATTTTTTCGTTTAAAATAAATAAATAAGTTTGAAAATTTTTAACTGTTATATGAAATATTTTTTTATTCCGTGTATAAAAGATCCTATGTTAAAAATATTACAAGATTAAAATGCTGGTATTTGAATGTATTGGTCAGGGAAAATGAAAAATTGGTCAAGGAAAAATCAGGGAATTTTGAAAAAAAAGTTTTCACCCTCCAAATCATGTATTATCTTAAATACCAAGAATTTCCATTAGTTTCAAGTCCCATATCTGATTATTTTTCTGGAACCCATAAATTACGTATTGAAATAAATTGAAATAATTAATTGAAATAAAATTGAATTAAAATAAAATTAATACACAGGGTGCAGATATTTCCCAGAAGGATGCGGATGGACGAACGGCTTTGCACATTGCTTGCTGCGAAGGAGACCTTTCTGTTGTTCGACGTCTTTTGATAATGGGAGCTAATGTCCACGCAAAAGATAGATTTAATCGCACCCCTTTGATAGATGCAATTGAATATGATCATCAGGAGGTAATGAGAGACGAAAAAAACAATTATTATAGATTGAATTATAGAGATTTCAACAAATTTCACAGATTTCGTCAAAAAATTATAAATATTTCAAAGATTTCACCAAGGGTTTAAAAACTTTCAAGGTATTTTAAAAGCTTTCAAAGATTTCACAAACAGGGTGGCCGCAGATCAAGGAAAATCTGTAAATCAGGGAAATGTCAGGGAATTTTGACAAAAATGGCAAAAGTCAAGGAATTTCTGGAAGAAGCCACAATCACTTTTAGTCACTTTTATAAATGAAAAAATCACATTAGACACGTTTCTTTCAATAAATTAAGTCATAGGTTAACTACTATTGAATTAAGGTCTGTACCTATTTCTGAATTTTCTTGAAATATTTTAGGATATTTTAAAAGATTCCAAAGAATTTTTGACAGATTTCAATCATTTCAAGTGATTTCAAAGGATTTGAAAGATTTAAGGAATTTTTACAAGTTTCAAGGAATAGTCAAGAGCTTTACAAAGATTCAAGAAATTTCAAAGTATTTTTAATATTTTATAGTATTTGTTAAAATTCCGAGGAATTTTTATGAGCTTTAAAATTGTTTAAGGGATTTCAAAGTATTCGAAATATTTTAGGGTATTTTAAAAGATTCTAAGGAATTTTTAATAAATTTCAATGATTTGAAGGGATTCTGAAGAATTTTGAGAGATTTTAGGGTATTTTTAAAATATCCAAGGAATTTTTCCCGAGCATTAAAAAGTTTCAAGAGATTTGAAAGGATTTTAATATTTTAGAGTATTTATTAAAATTCCGAGGAATTTTTATGAGCTTTAAAATTGTTCAAGGGATTTTAAAAGTTTCGAAATATTTTAGGGTATTTTAAAAGATTCCAAGGAATTTTTAATAAATTTCAATGATTTGAAGAGATTCCGAAGAATTTTTAGTGATTTTAGGGTAATTTTAAAATATCCAAGGAATTTTTACAGAGCTTTAAAAAGTTTCAAGAGATTTCAATGGATTTTAATATTTTAGGGTATTTATTAAAATTCCGAGGAATTTTTATGTGCTTTAAAAAGTCTTAAGGGATTTTAAAAGTTTCGAAATATTTTACGGTATTTTTAAATATTCCAAGGAATTTTTAATAAATTTCAATGATTTGAAGGAATTTCGGAGAATTTTGAGAGATTTTAGGGTATTTTAAAAATATCCAATGAATTTTCGAGAGCTTAAAAATTTTCAAGAGATTTCAAAATATTTCCAACGATTTCAAAGGATTCGAAATATGTTAGGGGTTTAAAAAGATTCCAACGAATTTTTAACAATTTGAAGGGATTCCGAAGGATTTTAATGATTTTAGGGTACTTTTGAAACATCCAAGGAATTTGCATGAGCTTTAAAAAGTTTCGAAATATTTCAAAGAATTTTAAAAATTTAAGAGAATTTTAAAAACTCAAATGAATTTTTAATGGATTTCAATCATTGGAAAGGATTGTAAATGATTTGTAAGATTTTAGGGGATTTTTAAAAATTCCAAATAATTTAAAAATATTTCCGAGGATTTGAAATAATTTGGGTTTTTTTAAAAAAGATTCCAAGGAACCTTGAATAGATTCAAATAATTTGAAGGTGTTCTAAAGAATTTAAGGGTATTTTAAAAAAATTCCATGGAATTTTCAAGAGCTTAAAAAGTTTCATGGGATTTAAAAATATTTGGAATATTTTAGGCTATTTTAAAAGATTCCAAGGTATTTTGAGGAGATTTCAATCATTTCAAGTGATTTCAAAGGATTTGAAAGATTTATGAAATGTTTACAAGTTCCAAGGAATAGTCAAGAGCTTTAAATAGTTTCAAGAAATTTCAAAGGATTCTTAATATTTGAGAGTATTTGTTGAAATTCCGAGGAATTTTGATGCGCTTTAAAAAGTCTTCAAGGATTTTAAAAGTTTCGAAATATTTTAGGGTATTTATTAAAATTCCGAGGAATTTTTATTAGCTTTAAAAAGTTTTAAGGGATCTTAAAAGTTTTAAAATATTTTAGGGTATTTAAAAGATTCCGAGGAATCTTTAATAAACCTCAATGCTTTGAAGGGATTCCGAAGAATTTTTAGAGATTTTAGGGTATTTTTAAATTATGCAAGGAATTTTCAAGAGCCTTACAAAGTTTTAAAGGATTGTAAAAGATTTTAAAGTGTTCGAAATATGTATATTACATATGGTTTTTTAAAATATTCCAAGGAATGTTGAACAGATTTCAATAATTTGAGGAATTCCGAAGGGTTTGCAAAATTGTAGGGTATTTTGAAAACATCCAAGGAATTTTCGAGAGCTTTAGAAAGTCTCAAGGGATTTCAAAGCTTTTGAATATTTCAGTGTATTTTTCAAATATCTAAGGAATTTTCCAGAGCTTAAAAATTTTCAAGAGATTTCAAAATATTTCCAACGATTTCAAAGGATTCGAAATATGTTAGGGGTTTAAAAAGATTCCAACGAATTTTTAACAATTTGAAGGGATTCCGAAGGATTTTAATGATTTTAGGGTATTTTTGAAACATCCAAGGAATTTTCATGAGCTTTAAAAAGTTTCGAAATATTTCAAAGAATTTTAAAAATTTAAGAGAATTTTAAAAACTCAAATGAATTTTTAATGGATTTCAATCATTTGAAAGGATTCTAAATGATTTTTAGGATTTTAGGGGATTTTTAAAAATTTCAAGTAATTTAACAATATTCCCGAGCATTTGAAATAATTTGGGCTTTTACAAAAAAAAGATTCCAAGGAACGTTGAATAGATTTAAATAATTTGAAGGTGTTGTAATGAATTTGGATATTTTTAAAAATTCCATGGAATTTTCAAGAGCTTTAAAAAGTTTCAAGGGATTTCAAAAGATTTCAAAATATTTAGAATATTTTAGGCTATTTTAAAAGATTCCAAGGTATTTTGAGGAGATTTCAATAATTCAAACGGATTTCAACAAACTTGAAAAATATTGGGATATTTAAAAAAATTCCAAGAGATTTTGAAGAGCTTTAAAATTTTTTAAACGTTTTCGAAAGATTTCAAACAGTTTTAAATATTTTAGGGTATTTTAAAGAATTCCAAGGAATTTTCAATAGATTTAAATAATTTAAAGAGTTTGCAAGAAAATTGAAATATTTTAGGGTATTTCGAAAAATTTCAATGAATTTTTAAGAGCTTTAAAAAGTCTCAAACGATTTAGAAAGATTTCAAAGAATTTGAAATATTTTAGGGCATTTCAAAAGGCTCCAAAGAATTTTTAATATATTTCAATAATTTGAAGATATTCCAAAGGATGTGAAAGATTTCAGGGTTTTTTTAAAACTTCCTCGAAATTTTAATCATCTTTCAAAAGTTTCACGGGATTTCAAAAGATTTCATAGGATTTTAAAGATTTTAGGGTATTTTAAAAATATTCAAGGAATTTCCGAGAGCTTTAAAAAGTTTTCAGGGTTTTCGAATGATTTAAAATCCTTTGAAATATTTTAGGGCATGTCAAAAGATTTCAAGGAACGTTGAACAGGTTTGAATAATTTGAAGGTAATCCAAAGGATTTTAGGGTATTTTAATAGAACCTAAGGAATTTCCAAATATTTTGTGTAATCCATTTGAAATAATTTGGAATTAACCCTGAATTAAATTTTTCTAAATTAACTCAATAATATAATATGCATTAATACATATATTTATTTATATATTTATATAAGAATTTATATTAAGAAAGGAAGATTAATTGTAAAACTGAATTATTCCGCAAAATATTGCCAAAACATCTCTGTAATCACTGATAACCAATTCACGACCTATACGAAAATGATAACTTCAATGACCTTTTTTTCTCGATTTTTTTTAGCATTACGTTGAGAAAGAGTGATTAATTTTTAATTTAAATTATTACGCAAACTACTGTCACAACATCTCTGTAAATACTGATTACCAATTAAATGACCTTCTTTTAGCATGCCAGGAAAGCGAATCGCCCATCGGACAGTATTAAAATTTCATTACAATATACCCTAATTCAAAGATTTAAACAGATTTTAAAGGATTTCAAAATATTTCAAAGGATTTGAAAAGATTACAGAAGATTTCACAGATTTAACAATGATTTCAAAGATTTCACATAAATTTAATTTAATTTTTTTAAGAATTTTCAAAAATTTCGCAATAATTTTAAAGATTTCACATAGATTTTAAAGAAATCAAAGATTGAACAACGATTTGAAAGATTTCAGAAGGATTAAAAAAATGTCGACAAAATTTCCCAAAAATTTCAAGGGTTTCGCAAAAGTTTAAAGAATTTTC